>LCTX01000124.1:26953-54337 GCA_002233555.1 Limonomyces culmigenus | reverse complement strand
CGGCGATGCGAGTCGTAGCGGTGCTAGGCAGACCAGTCCCGGTGTGGGGTCCGACGTCGAGGCAGGCGGCGAGAGCGGCTCGAGCGATGGGGCTGAGGACAAGGGTCGACATGCGCGTAAGAAGGCAAGGAGCAGCGATGCAGCAAAGCATCTTGACCAGGACATCAAGCGGCGCGCGAAGAAGCTCACCATCATGGGCGGTGTCTGGCCCCCCTCTGCAACGCCGGAAATGAACGTCAAGCGTGACGTGCTCGAGATGGCTCTGGATCCCGAGGCTCCTTTTCCCGAGGTCGAGCCCGACCCTCTCCATCGCTACGATGACTTCGACGCCCAGTACCGTTCGTTTCGCTGGGAGATTCGTCGCTGTTTTGGTCCTGTCGTCCTGGAGAAATACGCTCATGAAGTATGGTTCTATGACTTGGTAAGTTTCTCCAGCAATGTTATTCTTTTTTGGTCACTCATGAAGTATAGGTTCGTGAAGCTATGAACGACAAGCGGTCCGAGATGTCCACCCGCATCAACCTTACCACAAAAGAGACAATCCACGGATCCAATGCAATTGAAGCTACGTGGGAGGTCCGCAAGCTAGCTCTTGGCTACACATTACCAAAGGATGATGAAGAGTCTGGGCACTACGAGCTCTTTGACATGCCCGTTCTGCACCGGCTCTTGTCACCGTCAGAATGGACTGCAAACGGATCACAGTACATCCCGGAGAAATTCCTGCTCAGCAACCAGATTATGCGGGTAGGTGCTCAACCATCTGGCAGATCTTTGGCGTGCTGACAGTCGACGCAAAAGACAGGTGCAGGCCTTATCTACGGGGGAACTGCACCTCTGGCGCTCAAGTCCTCGGACATGCAGTTCCCTCCAACTATTGGGCGCAAGCGCGATGCCGTTCTGTGGGGACTTCAAGAGGTCACCCCGGAATTCCTTTCGTGCTCGGCTATTTACGTGAGTTGCAGTTTTTGGCATTACTTTTGGCTGATGTCTGAGATAGACCATCTTCTCCCTCTCGAACAATGTCTTCTTCGAGCCTCGTGGCGGCAACTCCCGGATCCCTTATCAGAGATTCTACTACGAGCTTTGCCATTTCCTTCACTCGGGGTTAGCTGAAAAGGCTCCAGATGTCTTGTTGTTGATGAAGGAGTGGAACACAACCCTCTTTCCACAGTTGTTATCTCACAAGACGCAGTCGGGGAGCAGCAGCCTCCAGCGCGCACTTCAGATGCGTGAAGCAGCAAAGGAAGTCAGCAGCGCCCAGGAGCAGCAATCTCATGAAGACAACAACGACGATGACCCCGCTTGTCCAGAATTTGATGAGCCACCATCATCAGGTCATCGCCTGCGCAAGCGGTCTCGAGAGCGCTCGGAGGTATCCAGGGGACTATCCAGCGGTCAAGACTGTCGCCGCGTGGCTCGGAGCGACGCTCGCGAAGACGGCCCCCCTCCCTTGTTGTCACAGGAACCTCGCCCACGCAAACGCACGCGTGGGAGCACGGGCTGCACGCAACGGAGGCCTCGTTCGGCATCTGCCGCTTCATTGGATGAGCGCCCTGCCCCTCGGAGAGCTCGTCGGAAGTAGACAAAGTGATATCATAGATGTGCATATAGATTTCAGTCCACAAGTAATGCAAGTGCAAGGCAAGATGCTTAAGCCACATGCGCACTGCATCATAATATATTGGGTCGATCCGGTTCAGTATCATAGAATTTTGGCCGAGTGGTAACGCCCGCGCAACTATACTGACCAACTGACCTGAAGCAACCGCGATCAATTCACGCCGTGGGCATCTTTCGTCTAACACCCCTAAGGAGTTCAATAGCAAGCACAACTACTGGGACAATGCGAAGCGCAGCGTGCATCCATTTATCTTTTGATGAATTGTAGAACCAACCACCTTGTAAGGCCTTGTTATCTGTTGAAAGGCTTACAATCTCGCACATGGCTTACAAGGCCTCGCATGAGCTTACTTGGGAGCCGCAAGGCATGTAAGGAATGTAAACCTTTACCAGGCTTACAAGTGATTTCGAAGCATACAAGCCATCATCAGCCAATTCGCGGTTTTCCGACACACAGCAGGCGTCGAGAGGAGCCGTCGAAAGGATAGCCATCGACCCGGTTAAATCGGTCTGCAGAGTACCCTGCCGATGGAGAGCGTGAGAGTGCAGCGGTAGTGAGCGAGATCTGGAGCCGTCGACGAGCGCATAGGCAAAGAGCAAGCCGCAGTTACTCGTCCCCGTGTCTGTTGATCTCTCGCTGCTTCGTTTGTCGATCGTCCACATGCTCGACCATGCGCCCGCGGTCCGCAGGGCACTATCAACGACCCGCAGTTCACCACGTAGCCCTATATAACCTCGCCCGGTCTTTCCTAGCACTCGGCACCAACCATGACCGCCGCTCCTGAACAAGAGACGCGGTTGCCGATGGACGTGCGCCCGACGCACTATGATCTCACTCTTCGCGTCGATGCGAAGGGTTCGAGATTCTCGGGGCTAGTTAAAATAGAGTACGTGCTGCTCGTTGCTGCTCATACGCCAGCGTTGATGTCGTCAACCCAGCCTGGACGTGCTAGCAGACACTCGCACCGTCGTCTTCGACAGCACCGGACTCGAGCTCTCTTCCACCACGTTACTCTCCGTTTCCGATAGCCAGGATATCCTATTTGAGAAGCTTTCAACTGATCAAGACTCCGCCCGCGTCACGCTCTCCTCCTCGAAGGTCCTCCCGAATGGTTCTCAACTTCGCCTTTGCATCGCATACACCGGGACTCTGGGCACCGACGCGAAAGGCTTTTACACGTCTTCAGGATGTGCTCTCACCCAGTTCCAACCCAACGCCGCATCCCAGGCGTTTCCCTGCTGGGACGAGCCCGCACTCAAGGCCCCCGTTTCACTCACGTTCATCACGGATGCGGATGCGGTATGCGTAAGCACTATGCCCGTCGTTTCAGAGGAGCCGTGCAAGAACGATACCACCAACTTACCCGAGCTCATGTCTGGGCTGAGTGTCGCCGAGTGGAAGACTACCCGCTTCGTGACCACGCCACCTGTGAGAGTCCTCCTTGCTGCTTGACCCGTTTCAAACTCAAGATAACCCCAGATATCAATGAACACGCTTGCATGGGCCGTCGGATCCCTCGAGTACGTTGAGAAGACCTGTTCGAGTACATTCTCCCAGAAGATAGTACCGCTTCGGATCTACGGGGTATCTGGCAGCCTCGAAAATCTTGAGTACACACTTGAGATGATAGACAAGGTAGATGAACACGTGCCCATGCTGGTATCTGGGTCGCTAACGGAGGAAGTAGGCGCTGCCACTTTACGAGCAGCTGTTTGATCTGGCGTTTCCTTTGCGGAAGCTGGATGTTCTTCTTGTTGCTGATTACGACAACGGCGTGCTCGAAAATGGCTGGGTACGGCTTTTTATATCAACCCAATCGCTTTCTATACTAACAGGCGGCATCAGGGCTTGGTCACAGGCACGTCCGACGACTGGGCCATCGCGTCAGACGCTCCCGACGGCGCAAAGCGAGGTGTCGCCAGCACAGTGCTCCGCGCCCTCGCACAGCAGTGGTTTGGGACTCTCGTCTCCATGTCATGGTGGGACTCCCTGTACTTGGTGGGATTCGAACCTCCTTCCTCGCGGTGCTGGCCCGCTGATCGAATGCCTATTAGAACGTCGGTTTCGCAAGTCTTATGAGCTCTCTAGTGTGCCCATTGCGTCTCTTTCCTGACGGGGACGCTTCTATCGCGTTCTCGAAGATGTATACGGCGCCCGCACTCGCGTACGACGGAAAGCGATCTGCACGGGCGCTGGAGGGCCCAACTCCGGACGCAGCCGCCGCGGACGGGGCGTTTGATGCGCTGCGGTGGAACAAGTCCGGCGCGGTGCTTCGCATGCTTCTGGTACACGTCGACGAGGAAGCCTTCCTGAAGGGCGTCCAGGCGCACTTGAAGGAGCACCAATTCGACAGTGCCAGGAGCGAAGCGTTGTGGGACAAAGTGTCTGATGCAGCGGGGAAGGATGTCCGTGCGATGATGAAAGGGTGGACGACTCAAGTGAGTGAGGACTGCCGGGGATGTTTAGCCTCTGCTGACGTAACTTCCGTAGGCGGGCTTCCCATGTCTCACGGTGACGGAGACGGCGCAAGGCATTCGTCTGCGCCAGGCTCGCTTTATCGACTCGGGTGCCGGTGCCACCGAGGATCACACTCTCTGGGAGGTCCCACTCGACTTGCAGACGAGTGATCCACGTGTGCCTTCTGGGCTGGTTCTCACAGGTCGAGAGATGGAGGTTGCATTCGACACTTCCAAACCGTACAAGTTGAACGCGTCTGGCGTCAACCTCGGTATGTGCCTCTTATACTATTACGTGAGTGTTACACGCTCATACATTGTAGTACGGGTGTCGTACCCGCAGGACCGCCTGAAGCTGCTTGCAGCCGAGCCAGGCATCATGGCCGACGCAGCTGCGCTCGCTCGTGCAGGATTTTTGAAGACGAGTGCAGCACTTGCACTTGCGGACACCCTGCGGGATGATACCCAACGTAAGAGCTCTTCACGCGATGCTCTTGAAGACACAGTCATCTGACGTGATGCAGGGCAAGTCTGGGATGCCGTCGCAGCGCTCACGATGAGCGTTCGGGACGTCTGGTTCGAACACGCGAACGTCGTGGAGGGCATTCTTGCGTTCCGTCAAGTAAGAAGACTGCTTTCCGAGTAGGCGATCGCGTGCTCATATATCTTGTAGTCGCTCTTTGCGACACTGATTGGGAAGCTTGGTCTCGATCCTAAGGATGACGAGGACCCAGAAGACACTCAGCTACGGTACACTGCTATCTCTGGCGCTGCGGGAAGTCAGGACCCGAAGTACGTGTGGTCCATCTTTCATTAAATGAATCCTCTGACATAATCTTCAGCGTTACGGAGGAGCTTCGACGTCGTTTCGACATGTTCTTGAAGACCGACGATGAGCAGACGATCCCAGCGCCTCTCCGTACTGCTACATACACCATCGTGAGTCTTTTCCTCGCTTCGTGACGTCAATTCCTAATGCCGTCGTAGGGTGTGCGCAAGGGAAGCCGTACCGAATTCGACGCTGTGCGCCCACTCTTCACCGCCGCAGAATCCTCAGGTGCCAAGGCTGCGGCTGCAATCGCTCTCTGCGCCGCTCCGGAGGAGGCGTGGGTCCGGGAGATGATCGAGCATACTCTCGAGCATGGACGTACGCAGGTATGTGTCTTCTTCTTCTGTCCTCCGGGCGCCCATAGACTAAGAGCGATCGTTGTAGGACATCGAGATGATCGTGTTCGCCGCCAGCTTCAGCCCTGGCACACGCCGGATGATGGCTCACTTCTTTATGGAGCACTACGAAACGGTATGACATGTACGCCATTCGTGTTGGACAACGCAGCTGACAGATTGAGTACAGTTCGTGAAGAAATTCGGCGGAAGCATGACCTTCCAACACGTCGTCCGTGTACGTGCCCTCTCCTTCTCCTTTTCGTCTACCACGTTCTTATACATCGTGTAGGATGCTTTTGTGCGTCTTTCGTCGGATAAGGACGCGAACATGGTGGAAGCGTTCTTCAAGGAAAAGGATATGAGTGCCTTTGCCGGAGTTCTTCATCAAACGCTGGATACGATTCGGTCTGCCGCGGCGTGGATTGAGGTAGGCGACTAGTGCCTGCTTCGCAGTACGTCTTGACTGATTGATTGTTGCAGAGGTCGACGGAAGATGTGCAGGAGTGGTTCAGGAAGCAGGATCAGTGAGGGTTCAATGCATGAAGTCATGACTACCAATCTAGCACACGCTGTAGCTCATGACTGTGACCATCCAAGTTCTCAAGCACTGCTCGTTAATGGACTTCCACTGAAGGCCGGTTAGAATACGATCATCTTGATGTACGGGGTTAAAGTTGGCGCTCTCGATGGGAGATGCTCTAGCTGGGTGATGATCGGTTGACAAGAATGCATGATATTAATGAAGGTCAAACATCTGGAGATTAATCGAGACTCTGCAGCATGTCCCTTACGTCGCCGGTTGCGGCTTGGCCAAAGGCCTAGGCGGTTTCTCGCCGTTGAAGTTACACAACTTGATGCCCTTCTTACTCAAATTCCTAGAGTGCTTGGTCATACGAGTAACCAGAGCATTACACGCCTCCGTCCGCGTTGTCGTGCTCTCCTTCATCAAAAACCACGGCGGCACTTGTCGCCAATTCAGCACAAGAGGCAGTCCTTCGTGAGAGTAAAAGCCAACCATGACGGCTTTTACACTCGTGTTTGCTTTGTGTAGTAGACTGAGCACAGCCCATAGACCCTCGCGTCCGTATATTTGCGTGCGCTTGCGATATGCCAACGTACAGCCAAGCGTGATCTTGAGGGTGCGCACAGACGATGGAAGATGCTCGATGAGCTTCGAACTGAGGGGAGCGCATCTAATATCGAGAACTTGCACCCGAGTAGAGGCGAGTACGGCAGTATACAGGTCTGGCTTGATGGGCGCTTGCAAGGAGGTGAGTCGTGGTAGGTGTCAGAGAAGTGCACTCATGTCTGTTGCGACTGTGCGGCCACCGAAATCAACGCGCAAGATAAGTCGAGTCATGGATGGAAGCTGGCAACGCAAGAGGAACCCGATAGATGTTTTGATAGGGTCAATCCACTGGAGCACTTCCAAATTTGGTAGCTCCCAGCCCACTTGGATTGAGTTCCACTCGAGATGTGTAGATCTCACTGCGAGGTTTTGAAGTCCCTTGCACGAGGTGAGCAGGCCAATTGATGAGATGAAAGACGGTCCAACATGGATGTCAAGCGACCGTAAGGTTTCTGCGCCCATTTGGAAGGCTGTGGTGTAGACGTGAGGGTCCACCATAATAGACAGTCGAAGTCGCTGTATGAGCCGAGCCCGAGTGAGGATATACGCGAGGTCAGTCCCGATACCAGGAACAAGAAGAGTGGAAGCTCGAGAGCCGGTGATTTCGAACGTTCTGATCCAGCGACCTACGTCGCCGTGTTTAGCTCGCATGCGCGTGGTCGTCCTCGGTACAATATTGGAGATAGCCGCTTTACTTCCACCGTACCAAATGTTAGGCATATAGATGTTGCGGTATAGTATGGGCTTTGCGACGACCTGAAGGACGCTTCAACGACACGGCAAGAGCACCAGTATGCATGCACTCACGCTCCAGCGTTGGCATAACTGCGTAGCCGAGCTCAAGCTTCGTTTTCCCATCGATGTGGGCTCCCTGCCATACGCGTCGAGTATCTCAAACACGTTCAAAAGAACGAAGTCATCCAGTTTCGCGATGTAGCAGTCGGGCGTGCTCGCGACTCGGCCTCCCTTCGGTGCCTGAAGAGTCCCGTCCGCACGTTCTGAGACACTCCTACGAGTAGTGCGGGCGCGCTTCGGTGTCGGTTCGCCTGTATCTGCTTGGGCTTTCCCTGCTTTCGTGACCGTAGCTGCCTTTGCGCGAGTCGTAGCTTTTCGCGACCAGGACGACGGGTAGAGGAGCTGGCTTGGACGCAGATCCGGTCGTAGGAGCCATAAGAAACAAATTTGCGGCGCGCTGCGTCTGTGACGCGTCGGCGAGGACGATAGGGGAGGGACAAAGGGACGCGCCGCGCGATCACGTGGATACATGTGCTGCTCTGATCTACCATCTTTCGACTAATCACCTTTACGATGCAGCACGAAAGGCAGAACATTACCACCATGATTTGTCAAGTGGCATCATGTACTAAAAAGCGAGCCTTCATTGAAGCATTCGACTGTGACTTCATGCACGCTTGTCTCCGTAGTCTCTAGAAGGTCGTGTGTACGCCAAAATTGACTGCTTTCCGCAACCACCAACGCTGCCTACATGCGCGGCTTCATGCTCTCTTCATACAGCGGCGTCTTCTCTCGGATAACGGTTTGGACTTCTGCCCATGACGGCCGCGTGCTGATGGCAGCCCACCACCTAAGTAAGAGAGCATCAGTTGCGCCCGTTGCTCATTTCACAAGACTCACCGAGCGACATGGGGATACTCACTCCCTTCACTAAACCATGGGAGGCCCTGTGGAATAACGTACGTGCCAAAAGGGAGGTGGTTCAGATCGGCGAGTGTCACTTCATCTCCAGCCAGGTACGTCCGTGTAGCCAAAATTTGCTCGTACACGGCAAAAAAATTCTGCAGAGACTGCGACAGCTTTTCCGCGCGTCCGTGGCCGGTGGGGAGGCCCAAGAGAGGATGAAACACGCGTCCGCGAAGTAGCGGGTATATGACTGAGTCGAAGCTCGTCCTCTCGAGCGAGAGCGCTTGCTCGAAGCGTGCACTCATCTGAAGGTTGCCATTGTGATGAGGAGAGGTGAAGCTACCTTCTCGAGGATATACTTAGAGATGGCGGAGGACTCATAGAGAACGAACCCGTCGTCGTCCTACGTGTCAAGTGAGCGGTTACAGTCCTCGTGGTCACAGGTAGGGGACTGACGAGGCAGGGGACAAACCCCAGTGGGCTCTTGGCCAGGAACTCAGGATTCCTCGGACTGTCAGAGAAGACGTCCACGAAAACAAAGTTGTACGACGTCTTCGTCACGGCCAGGACAACCATCACTTTCTGTGTGTATGCCGACATGTGGTGACCGTAGAGTTGGAGAACCATGGCGAGCTCGATGCGAAGGAAGATCGATGCAGATCTAAATTGGCAATGGAGAAGAACCGCTGGCGTATTTGAGGAGATCTTGAATCATTCTGAGTCAGCACGGGCGGCGTCGGGCGGGCTTGCTAAGTGTGGCGGGAAGCGATGGACATGGACGGTCCATCGCTCTCCAAAACCGTTCCAGTACTAAACTCATGAGACCCGTGCCGTGGATGCGATCTCATCTAGCAAGCAGCGGGGATCATGTAGCACCGGAGTTATCGAGAGATCGTAAGAGACAAGTTCGAGGAGCGGGAGTTCTCCGTCTTCCTCATCTTCACCGATGTCGTGGGAATCATGCCCTTCATCACTCGTACTTGAGGCGAGGTTGGCCGGAGAACATGCAATTTTCACGGTCATATGGTTGACAAGATCAATCTCCTGCGTTACTGTAAGCGGTTTCCGCAACTGATAGCTTCGTTATGTACCTCGAGTGCAGCATCTGCAAATGTATCCATAGAGTTGGCCCAGTTCGCACGCCGCTGCTCTTTCCTCTTGCAGTTGTCTTCCTCAATCTCGAAGTCGTGCTCGTACATCTCCTCAAAAGAGATGACGACAGGCTGATACGGCTGTAGAGCCCCAATACGGAGGCGAACTAGCACGTTGGCAAGCGCAGAGTGGTGCCAGCACGCAGCCCATGGGATAATCCCGATGGGTGAGAGAGGCTTTCGTCCGAGGGGATCCTTGGTTGGGTGAACGGGTACTGCCATATCTGGTGTCGTGGCGTCCGCATCTGAAAAATTAGGGCGGGTGGGACTGAGTAGGCGAATGCGACACTTGTGTGTATCACGGTTGGGATCGGGGAACGACAGGACCTGTTGCAGTCTTAGTATCTTGAGTTAACAAACGACGGTAGCCAATTACGTACCTCGTGGACGTAGCCCACATACAGCCCACGCTCAGGCTCCATGGAAGTAGAGAGGAGGCGCAACACAACATAAGCGCCTTCATGCGGAAGAGGCATGTCGCTTCCTAGGCCTCGCTCACAGACTCAGTTGATGGGAAGGCGTATATCAGAACGAGTAGACGAAGCCTATGTAACAAACGCGTTGGCTGAAGGAGTCGAGGATCGTGGTCGGGACGAACAGATGGAGACGACGCCACAGTGCGCTCTGTCTTTCACCCCCATGTCCTCGTCAACGCACATCTCTGCGACTGCGACCGGTCAAACCGACGGCGATTCTCGGTCTGAACCTCCGCAATCTATCAACGGCGCTCTGCCTCCAAATCTAGAGGCAGACATCGCCGCTCTTGCAGCCAGCCTCTCCTCTGCCTCCACGGCAGAAGATACTGGCGCAGAACCGGATGGCACAGAGCTCGCAGCACTATTGGCACAGCTCGATCGTGCTGACGGCGTTGCTGCGGGTGTCGAGGCACGCCTCGATGTGCTCTTGAACGGTCTGGACGCGATGATTGAAGGGCTGGGACTGGATTCCGGACTGGTTGAGGAGGAGGCAGCGGAGCAAGTAATAGAAGAGGGCGATGAAGACGAAGAGAAAAATGCACACGATAAGTAGCTGGAGCGAAAAGCAAGAACGGAAGCTACGCTACAGGTGCGCCGTCCATCGCAGTCATGGATCGCTATGACCGACCATGATTCAAACAGATATCGACTCAGCTATGGTCATCATCGTTATGAGCCACTGTCTCTCACACGTTTCTGCCAACGTGAATGGAGCTCTCCCTCATTTGTGGTACCATCCGATTCGCTAGCATCTCCTGTACGGGCTTAACAGACGACAGCTAGCTAGAAATGGTACGAGCCTTTCAGCTTCTATGTTCTTGCTTGATCCAACTGTGGCTGACATATATCTAAGTAGCACTCCACGCTCATGCGCCTGATGATGGCGAAGACGAACTGTCGCCTCAGTGTCGTTCGTGATTGTACACTTGTCCTCGTTGTCATGTGTATCCTGGGATAGCTGTCATCCGCACCGCACCTCCTCTCGATATATATATTTGCCTCCTCGTCGTCGTATGTGCGTACCTTCACGAATTCCTCGAACGTTGGCCGATGGTCAGTGAGAGGTCATGACACGTGATTTCGCTCACTCCTTCCCCCCACCTCCATCTCTCCCTCATCGCGCGCAATCAACATGGTCTATCTCCCTCTTAATTCACTCAATCACTTTCTAATGATCGCATGAAGTCTGGCTGGCAGATCCGCATGTCCACATCTCGGCGAGTGCCGTACTTCTATAACGCGGACACCCAGGCATCCGCCTGGGACCAGCCGCCTGAGCTCTCCGACGCCGACGTCAAGGCGCTTCCTGGCTACGCGGAGCACATTGGTGGTGGTGGTGGCGGCGACGGTGCGGGCGATCGTCCCGCACGTGTCCGTGCTAGCCATCTGCTGGTGAAGCATGCGGGCTCTCGCCGACCAGCGAGCTGGAAGGAGGTACGTCTCCTTCCTTTGCCAACACTTGTCATCTCTTCATATTCTAAACTCGGATCATAGGCGAACATTACACGCAGTAAGGAGGACGCAGTTGCGATCCTGCGCGACCACCAAGCGCAGATCAACGGGAGCGCGGACAAGTTCGGCGCACTCGCACAGCAGCACTCGGACTGCTCGTCGCACGACAAGGCCGGCGACCTTGGCTGGTTCGGACCCGGACAGATGCAGAAGCCGTTCGAGACTGCAACCTACGCCCTCCAAGTTGGCGAGATCAGCGACGTCATCGAGACGGACAGTGGTGTCCACCTCATCATGCGCACGGGATGACTATAACTTCTCCTGATACCTCGATGCAGACCTGTATGTCAATTACGGGATGCAATCTGATGCTATACCAAAGTGTCGCTTTATCACGCGCAGACCTCTCGTTCCTAGCTATACCTATCAGACAGGGCCGATTGTGCATTACCGAAGTAGCCGACCACCACAACGTTGACATTTCGACGTGGTACGCGGGGTGAATTGGTATGATCTTCGTTGTGTTTGTGAGAATGACTGTCCTTAGCTAATCCGAGGATCCGATCAAAGTTGCCCCCATATCTTAGTCTTCAGTTGATGGATGAAGGTAATCAATTTTGATAGGACCAAAAAACGATCGTTGCGTCTACGCATATGAACATACATTTTCAGAATCGAGTCGAGTCGAGAGCCCCCAGAGGAAAGTAGAAGAAAAGAGTGACAAAGCAGACACCAAGACAACCAAATCAGATGACCTTGAACGCCGAACCACCAGCCCGTGCGTCGAGGTCGACGACCTGGTCGAGACCCATGACGGCGAAGAACTTCTTCGGGTCCATGCCCTGCGCCGATGTGAAGTCGGTGCCGGTCTTCTTCAGCGAGCGCATGGCCGCGGCGATGCCGTGGTAGGCGGCGACGCAAGACACGAGCGAGAAGACTGTAAGATTTATTAGTACACATGATCGTCGAGCGGTGCAAATGAGAGCACTGACTAATGATCTTGGCACCCATGCGCTCAGCCTCGAACGAGGTGAAGGAGGGCGTGAGGCCACCAGAAATGACGTTGACGAGAACCGGAGTCGGCGAGAGCTCGGCGACGGTCTTCCGGAGGAGCGCCTCGGTCTTCACGCCCTCGATGAAGCAGACGTCGGCACCAGCGGCGGCAGCGAGCTTGAGGCGGTAGATGGCCTCGTCCATGCCGTGAACCTGGGCCGAGTCCGTGCGGCCGATGATGACGAAGTCGGAGCCGCCGGGGATCTGGTCGCGGGCGATAACGGCGGCGCGAATGCGAGTGACGAACTCCTCGCGGGAGACGACCTGCTTGCCGAGGAGGTGGCCGCAGCGCTTGGTCTGAACCTGGTCCTCAATGTGGCAGGCGGCGATACCAGCGCGGTCGTACTGGAAGATCGTGCGCGCGACCATGGCCGGTCCACCGAAGCCAGTGTCGGCATCTGCGATGACTGGGGTGACCGGGTCAAGCGAAGCAACCATGGAACCAGCCTGGAAGTGATTGCGTCAATACGAGGTATTATGACAATGATAGGAAAAATCCTACCTGGACGAAGTCGTTGAGTGTCGCGATAGCGAGATCAGGCATGCCGAGGCGGGAAGCGGTGGTGGCAGCGCCGGACTGGTAGAGGCAGTTGAAGCCGGCCTCGAGAGCAGCGCGGGCAGAGATGCCGTCGCAGATGCCGGGGGCGACGACGATTCCGGGGCGCGCAAGCATCTGGCGGAGACGCGTGGATGCGTTCAGGGAGAGCTCACCTGAAATCTCGGATCAGCAAATGTGAGATCAATCGAGTATTCAGGAAGGACCGACCCTCGAGGAAGTTCTTCGGGTCGAGGCGGGCATTGTGGTAGACCTCGGGGACCTCAGGGTACTCAGACTCACGGGGAGTCTCGATGGGCGAGGTGAGGGGCGAGGCGGCCACAGGGGAGGACGAAGGGTAAGGCGTGTTGACCTTGGACTGGCGGCGCACGCTCGAGGTGGACGAGCGGCGGGAGTGGGCCGGGCGGACGGAGTCGATGACCTTGTTGAGAGAGAAAGGCATTTTGATGATGAAGTTGGAGGAGGAGGAGGAGGTAAAGGGAGGAGGGGGAAGTCGACTGGGAGACGAGAGCGAGCTGAGCTGCTTGACGACAATGGTGAGGGATGCTAGAATACTTTATACCTCTTTCGTATCTCCGGGGTGGCGACTCAGGAGAAACTACGGGGTCTCCGCCTCCATGACTTGAGCGGGGCGCTTGGCGTGCGAGAACAGATAATCTGCCGACAGGAGAGGTCGGAAGAGTCTGGTTGGAGCTTCTGGATAGGTTCGGACGATGGTGAGCCATCACACTGCCGTATCGTAGAAAGGCAGTAGCAACCGCCAAGCCGGATGTTCGCCGGTGACAGCACTCAGATATGCGTGGATGTGCCACCATGAGCAGACAGCCTCAATCGCGCGGCCTTGAGTGGGCCGGGAGTAGCGGACGAAGGCTGAGCCAGTCTCCACGCACGGCACAGAGCAAGGATGTCTTCAGACAACCACAAATATGTGGTGATATCCGATCGGGGAGCGAGTGTGGTTGACTCGTGGCGGCTCTCGAATCGAGCCACAGAAAACCACATATACTTGGGGCATGACGCTCAAGCTGAATATCTGACCCGGCCAGGCGATAGTAGGCTACCTACGCCTCGGAGCGCCGGTGGACCAAGGGGTAATGGTCTCGCAGTGCTGCGTGTGAGAGTTGTGTAACCCTTGGCAAGACGTTGGTGGTCCGGGAGCTTGTAGTGGATAGGAAGGAAGTAGGCTGCTCAAGAAGAAGTATCGCGGCCCTCGATCGAGAATATGCCGGGCAAGATCAGTGACACTTCGATGAGCTGGGCCGTACGAGCACGGAGATGGGATGACCGGAAGGTATGGTTGATGCCCGGATCCGCGGAGGGTCAAGAAAACGCGCGCTTGTAGACTGCAATTCGTCGGAAGCATAGAACACTACACTTTCGAAAAATGTGTCTTGGCGTTCATGACCGACTTGTGTGGTATACCGAATTCCTTCTTAGGGTCGCAGAACTGAGACTTCTGGGAGAACTAAGCGTTCAGGCCACAAATCTGACCGTCTGTGGCCTGCATTATGAGTTCGACTCCGAGCTGTGGTCGCAGTCGCGATAATAATGGAAGCGCTAACGCGTACCGAGCCGAGAGCAGGTAGGCAATGTCCACTTCGCATCAGAAGTGGCCAAGCTTTCCGAGGGTATCGGAGAGCTGGATGTCAGCCAGTTAGGCTTCCATCCAATCGCGTGGCTCGGCTGAGCACATTGTCCATGGGTTTGAGCGGAAGCGCACAGCGTCGGGGGTTTCGGGTGTTACAGGCAAGGAGTTGCCCAGACCACGGTCGAGACATCACGTAAGATAGACACTTGGCGCTGATCACGTCGCGACAGATCAGATATGCCTAGCATTGCAAGAGGTGGCCGAGCAGCACGACTGAATGCCAGAGCATCGTGGCGCCTCTCCCGCCGGCACTTTCCCGCCAAGCCATGAGGACATCGCTCATTGCCAGAGCAGACTTCAACCCCACCAGATCGGGTGCGCGGAGGATGACGAGTGTATGGTCGAAGTCAGCACTTTGGAGTTAGCATGCGATCACGCCGACGTTCGAGGATCTCGGAGCTGAGGTGGAGGCGCAAATGGTTCCGTGGCCGCAAAACTCAGGCTTGGCATAGCCGGCGCGGGCCCGAGTAGCTCGCCCACAAAGTGGGCCTCCTGCCTGATTGGCTTGCTCGCCCAAAGGCGCCTCGGTTGTACGGCATGCTCTATCGTCCAATCAACTCAGAGCTCTTGGCGGAAGCGAGCCCGACGTTGGCCCGATGTCGCCCAGCTCCCCAATTTCTCGAGCATCCTCCGTGCAAGGCGGGGCGTTCGCCGTACATTAAGCAGGCTCTGGCCAAGCACGCCCGTCCCGTGAGACATCCTTCCTGCTTTTTCCGCGAGCGCGATGTCATCCCCCTCATCCTCCAACACGATGCGTGACGACAAGGAGGCCGCCGATTCGTTCCAGGCGTCTCGGCCAGGATTGTTCTCTCGAACCCACCTCTACACGGATGTCGACCCAGCGGCAGCCACCATCCCGATGGTCGCTTATTGCTTTATGACCGGCTGGTTGTACGTATCAGCGTTTCTTTCCTTCCGCGCCTGCAAAAGGAACTCACAACTCGCAGGGACGTGATTGTCTTCTCCGCCATCTTTGGGTGGCCCGGCTTCCAGACGGGCAACACAGCTCAAGTCCATCCTTTGAGCGAATTCTTGTGATTCATATCTGACACGGCTACAGCTCGCGATCGCCCTCGCGAGGACATTCCAAAACGAGCCCAGTGGTGGCCATGATGGGTCTTTCCATATCCCCGACCAGCTGGCCCTCACGTCCGTTCTGACCTTCCTGGCGGGTGCCTTCCTCGGCCGGCTCGGCGATCGGATGGGCTCGAAGACTCGCGCCTGGCTCTTCCTCGGCACGATCATCCAGGCACTCTTCACTATGGCAGCCGCACTCGCCATATGGCGGTCCGGCGAGCAGAGCATCAGCGGGGCCCGTTCAGACATAGTCTGGACGAACGCGCTCGCGTACACGACGCTTGGCTTCATATCTGCCAGCCTCGGTCTCCAGGGTATCATGGGGAAGCGGGTAAACACCCAGTTTGCCACCACGAGTGAGTACACCGTTTAGTGAGTCATAATCCTCGTTGCTGACGATGGGATTTTGTGCAGTTGTCCTCACGACCGTGTGGTGCGAGCTCATGGCGGACCCGAACCTTTTCAAGTTCAAGCGCATCATCTCGCGGGACCACAAAATCATCGCCGTGACGGCCCTCATCCTCGGTGCATTCCTATCGCGTGCGCTGCTTCAAGCGGGGGGTTCGGCGGTGACATTGGGTGTGGCAGCCGGCTTGCGTGCCCTCATCGGTCTGAGTTTCCTATGGGTACGAGGCAAGGCAGTTTGATGTATGAGTGTACGACGCCCCTAGATTTCGGGGTTTCAGGGTCGCAACGAAATGGAATAGAATCCTTCGTCTCGTCGAACATGCCTAATCCGTATCTGATGCACCGCGCTCCCGCGGACGGGGAAGTCTGCTCTGGTCCGACCGCGACGCATGCTGACTCAGCCTTGGGGCCATCAAGAGCGATGTGACCCCCTGGCGAGACCGATCGAAGTATTGTGCAGCTCTTTCTAGAAAGAGATAACCAAAGATATCCCAGATCACGCAAGCCTGAGCAACGGACGCGAGAAAACAGCATTTTGGCATATGTCCGAGCCGGTAGCACCCTCGTGAATGGCCGGTCGGCTGCAGGTGGATTGGTAATGTAAGCTGCAATAATGTAAGGATCCTCAACGTGATGTGTCGTGCTAGAGCGCGAAAGGGCATTGGCCGAAATGAACGGAGGACTCGAAGGTGTGATTCCACAGGCTAGAGGGTGCGTCCCCGGGTGCGACGACTCGCTGTGCAGCGATGAGTTTGACGGCAGACCGGCTGCAGGACTCCACGATCAGATGGGAGGATGTTGAACCGATCGAAGACGCGGTTCGTTGGGGACATGTCGGACCGGATGGCGAGTCGGATATAGAACACAGAGTCGAGCTGAGCGGATGCCGTGGTGAGGACTGATGCAGATATATTGCGTCGAGAAGATACGCGGGAGAGCGCCACCTCCAGAAATAGGAATCACGAGAAGTACTAGGAGCCGGACGGCATCCTCGCGTGTTTAGTCGGCGTCCCATGATCGGAGACGAAAGGAGCAGATGTGTCTGAACATGCTCGCACACTGTTTGCGCCGTGTCAGTCTTCTCTACGCATGAGCAAAGGTGACCGAAAGACGTACAGGATACGGCAAAGGGTATGAGTAGAAACCTTTGCCAATTCAAGATGCCCGATGCGTGGATAAAAATATGCTCGATGAATGTGCTGCACTAGAGATCTACGGCATGTAGGACACTATTGTTCGATTTTGGGGGTTAGCGAAGGACAGGTGAAAATATGGGAGGATCATACTGGGCGTTCCTCCGTGAATGGCGTCAAAGCGTATGTATGCCTCACAAATGAAAGAATGCTCGGCCATCGTTGGTGATCGGTCAAGGCATGCGAGCCTCTGCCCCACCTCCCTCGCAATTCGGTGACACCATCGGTTCGTGCGTGTGGCGCGACCAAGCGTGGTGAGCATTCTGGGGTGGCGGGTGGTCCGAAAAGGGATGCTTGAAGAAGCGATGCGGACGAGCTTCGATGCTGGCAGGCATGTGGAGGAGGATTAGCTCTCCGAGGCAGGCGGATCTATCTCGTCCGGCGGAGAGGGCGATGCTTGGCGAAAACCGGGGTGGCAATGTTTGCCTCTGGAAAGCTTCGTCTTGGCGGAAGGTGCGGATGTTGGCCCAATGGCACCGACCTGACAGCGGAATGAACGTGGGACCGATGCTATCGAGCCCGATGGTCGGTTCGACCGAGAGGTCCGATTGACGATAAGTCACTTGTAGTCGTCCCCTTATTTTGTTATGCAGCGAGGATGGGCCTTGATGTCTCGGAGATCATGTGGTGGCGACCAACCGGGAGAAGAAAAAAGCCGATGAGCTGTGCTGGGTTGAATATGGGCCGATAGGCGTGGTGTGTGGCGGTGATACGTACTCCCATCCCGAGCTTTGGTCGTGAAGGCCGGTCCTGAATGAAGCGAGCAACCAGAAACGCGCTGTTGACATCGACGAGTGCACCAATAGCTACGAGAGGATGGTCAGAAAAGTGGAAGAAAAGGAGGAAGGGTGACACACCAATACTGGAGGAAGTGAGCATTCCTCGCCACCTTCGCTCACAGATGGATAGCATCCGCAGCTCCCACTTCCACGTACACATCTGCGTCATGGGTGTAGCTATGCCGGCATTTGTCTTGGGGTACTCTAGCGGCGTCTGGTGAGGCCATCTCTACCCTAGTCGGTCGGCGCTCCTTCAGAGAACGGAGAAGAGACACATTCACGCCTACAGGACGACGTTTGGCACTCTCTTGGATCGGCACACTTTCCTACCAGCTGAATACATCTTCGCATACATGCATCGTATGCTCCCGCTCTTGCTCGACAATGGTTGTCGCCGCCAACGGATGGTCTAGAAGGCTCGCCAGCATCCTGACCTAGTTCGCTTGCACGGAGAGCTCGAATGGAACTTCCCCGAAAGTCGACGACGTCCCATCCGAGACACGGGCGAAAAGCAGGCCGTGCGTCCCTCATGAGTCTTCGTTCATCCATATCCTTCACTACCAAGGCACTGGTCCCTGCTACTACCAAAGTATAGGTAATGCCGACAGCTTGCGTTGGAGCTCGAAGAGGCCAGCGTCCACGATACAAGAAACATTCCTCGATGGTCGCCTCGAACACGAAAAGTGGACCCGGGGCAAGAGTCTTTCGGTTCTCGTCATTCGGTACGAGTGACATCGAAGGTCCCTAGTATCGGCTATATCCGTTGCTGCTTAGCGCTATTTCGAGGGTTTGGTGGTGCCCGCTCAGGATGCCAGCGATGGGACTGTGCCTCTTCAAACGACGGAGAGATATGAGGGAAGGAGACGAAGAAGTCCAGCCTAGGATCACGAACGTTCCACCTGCAATTTATATTGTCAGCCGAGTACTCGTCGTCGTGCAAATCAACGTACCGGCTCAGTCGATCCCTTCGAACGCGTCGTTATTCAAGAGAGCGTCGCAGGTCCAGCCCTCGAGTCCTCTTTCACCGGAGGACCTCGGCCATGCCTTCTCCTTTTTATCACGACGGTGCTCGAGGGCTGATTTGGCACTCGGCGAGCCATGAGTTCGAGTCGTCCGACATGGTTCGCGTTGGCACAGGTTGGCCCAGGATGGACGCCGAAAGCACCGGCGGACCGAAGATTATTTCCCCAGTTTATCGAGGCGCTATCATGAAGGACGATATACTGAGGATCACAGCGAGGTGGATAGCGTGCCTGGGACGATCATGACGATGTCGAGGAGGAGCAGGAGGAGGTGGCGGTGCTCGGTCCCGCACCTTTCTTATGAACGCTCACCATTGATTGCACGACTTCAGTACCATGAACTTCATCTATTCATGAAACAGGATATCTGAACTCAGTGCACTTGAAAGGCGTCATAACTTCGACTCTCCTCGTTCCGAACCCACGGTCTTCCTCGAGTTCGTGAGGGCACTCGGGCGCCGGTTAACAAGCGAATCCGACCAGCACATATGCATAACTCAGACCTATGTACGTGTGCTGTCTGAGTCATGGGGTAACCCAGATGCTGACGTGCTGGTCAAGCCACCACTCAGCGTTCCAGATGTAAACAGACAAGGCTAACGTTAAACCAGAACCTTCACGCGTGGACGCCAGAATATTCCAGACTTGTAAGGTTGACTGTCCCCTACTATTTCTGAAACCGATATCTGATGCATGATTCTTAGAAACGCTCCATGCAGTCCACTATCATCAATGCATACTCAAGCCCGTGGTGTCAAGCTCGTCGCATACATCGGCGTCGACTCGGAGATGATTCGTTGGGCCTCCTTCCACGACGGCCGCGAGCTTATCTCCGCCCACCACCTGCGTCAATTCAGCACGATGGCACTCATTAATGACGAGCATCACGTACCGTGCGACGTTCGGGTACTTTTCTGTGTCTTCGTACCACTTGAAGCCTTGCGGAGCCGCGTAGACTCCGCCAGGGAGGTGGACCAGGTCCGCGAGCGTAAGCTCATCGCCCGCGATATACTTGTGCTTGCCAAGGAGCGTCTCGTACGTGGCGAGCTTCGCCTCGACGGTCTTCACCAACTCGGCGACGACTGCCTCGTCCGGCGCGACACCAGTGCGCATCGGCTTCAAGAGACGCTCAGTCATGACGGGTCCGGAGGCGGCCTCCATCTGCCCAGACTGGAACGACATCGCCTGTTCGAACAGCGCGATCCGTTGGAAGTCTCCGGTTGGAAGGAGCGGCGAGCCAGCCTTGCCGGCAATGTACTTGCAGATGGCTGCCGACTCGAAGAGGAGAAAGCCGTCGTCGTCCTGGACAAGGTCTGGTCAGAGGTCGATTCCGCGTCCGGCAAAGAGACAAGACTCACGATCACCGGGATGGTGCCGAAGGGGTTCCTGGTGGCTACAAACTCGGGCGTCCTGGTTTCACCCGTCATGAGATCGACGGGGATGAATTCGTATGGTGTCTTCGTCTCTATGAGTGTCACCAGGACCTTTTGGGCATACGGGGAAATGAGATGCGCGTAGAACTTGAGGACCATTGTGAGATGAGGGGTATGGATTTGGATGGTGGGGATGATGTCTCCTCATCGTCGCGGTCGGCGATCTTATATTGCAGCCCCACACAGTTTGTCACAACGTGTCCTTACGGGCGGCCTCAATATTGCAGAGTGCAGACTCCGCCCGAGGCCGCCCGATCACAGAATGTCGGCGCTGTAAGCCTAGAGGCTACTGCACTGCTGCGTAGCAACGCCGAGCTTAGTCGGCCCACTGCATCGACCGGTTCCCATCATCTCGCTCAGCATCCAGTTGCGGCGGCCGCCCGAGCGCGGCCACGTGATGCAAGCCCTTCTCATCGCCGCAGCATCGTGGGTTCATAAAACGATGGGGATCCGACCGACGATCTACAGAATTCCACCACAGTTCCCTCCATAGACCACCTCATCCATACTCACAATGGTCCTCACGCTCTACGGCTTCCCGCTCTCTACCTACACCCAGAGGCCGCAGATCCTCCTCGAGGAGTCGGGCACACCCTACGAGTTTGTGTCCGTCGACATCTCGAAGGGCGCGCACAAGGCTCCCGACTTCGTGGAGAAGAGCATGTTCGGCATCGTGCCGTGTATGGTGCGTGGCCTTACGCTCTTGACTTGTGCACGCGGCGCTGACCACCGATGGGGTACACAGGATGACGACGGCTTCGTGCTCTTCGAGTCGCGCGCCATCTGCCGTTACATCGCCGCGAAGGTGAAGTCGCCGCTCGTCCCGACGGGCGACATCAAGGCCGAGGCGCTCTACGAGCAGGCGCTCCAGATCGAGCAGGCGCACTTCGACGGCGACGCGCAGAAGCTTGTCTTCCAGGTCGTGTTCGCACCCATGTTTGGCGGCACTACGGATACTGCGCTCGTCGCACAGCTCGCGACGAAGCTGGAGGGCAAGATCGCCGTGTACGAGAAGATCCTCGCCAAGCAGCAGTACCTCGCGGGCGACAAGCTCACGCTCGCGGACCTCTACCACCTGCCGTTCGGCGTCTACCTCGCGCCTCAGGGCTTCAAGTGGTTGGAGGACAAGGAGAAGTTCCCTAACGTCGCTCGGTGAGTGTGCATGGCTGTGTTTTCTCCTCAAACCCTTCCGCTGACTTGTGACCTCAGTTGGTGGGCGGAGATCAGCGCACGCCCATCGTGGCAGAAGGTAAAGCAGGGGTCGTCGCAAAAGCACATCTCATAGAGTGCAGTCCTAAATGTAGTCCCATTTAAGCACAAGCATTATCATTCATTCCAATCCCTTCATTGCGCTCACGTGCCTCTTCGGCCACGCGTTCCTCTTTGGCTTTCTCTCGTGATGCATCGATGAACGCAAACGCGCAGCACACTCGACCTTGATCTATACGGCGTAGACGCCGCCCACCCTGACACATCGCGCACTTGCCCTTCTGAAGGTCTACAGCTCCCACCGTCTCCGTGCGCGCTGGTGCGCCTTGGTCACTCTTTGATGCCCTACGAGACTCTGAATCAACCCACGCGCAGGACGACAACGGCTTTCTGCTCGTCGAGTCACGCGCGATCTGCCGATATATCGCCACGAAGACGGGCACTCCCCTCTCGTGCCGAACGGCAACATTCAGGCCGGGGCGCGCTACGAGCCGGCTTTGGCACATCTTGATCACTGACAAGAGCACATAGAATAACTGCAACAACTTTACAGGGCAACACGCTGGGATACAGGGTCCTACGTGTGACCAAGAGTGATGTACGAGAAGCCTATGGACGAGCACTTAGTTCTCAAGCGCCTCGGATCGGCCTCAGCTTACTTACCGACGTTCTGGAAGAAGCACTGCCCACCGTTGGCCGAATGCGCTCCGTTGCATGCACCCGCCATGTAGCCTATGCGGTGCGCACATCAGCCACTGGGGGTACAGCACGATATCATGGTACGACGCACTGGTAACCCCGGCCATGTCGCTGCCGCAGTAGCTCATGTCGAGGCCCGCGCGGTTGGAGAACTCGGAGTAGCAAGACTTGTAGCTCCAGATCACGTCGTTCCCGTCGTTGATCTGGAACGTGCCTGCGGGGGCATCAGGCCCGACACATCGGGAGATAGGCAGCACGCAACAGCGTTGGCGATGGTGTTGGTGACGACCGCACACTCAGCCTCACTTGGGCCTTGGCCACTGCACCGCCCGTCAGTGAGGTGCACAGAGCGGACAGGGGGAGCCAGCCGTACCCTGTCCCATAGCACTGCATGTTGCATTGCGCGCCGCACACACTCCAAGTGCCACGGGCGCCGAGCTGCGGGGGCGGCACGGCGCTGGCCTGGGCGCCGGTGTCTTCGTGCTCGCAGGTGTACCTCGCGAGCTCGTGGCCCGCGATCATCTCCGACGAGGTCTTTTGCACCGTGCCAACTTTGCAGCCCTTGAACTGCGCGGCTGAGGCGGGAGCGTGAGCGCGGAGAGGGTGGTGGACCGGCGGGCTGACCTTGCTCGCCAGCAGGTGCCGCGGCTACCACCAGAACGAAGGCGAGGAGGGAGGCGAAAATAGGGGAGGAGCGCATCTTGGATATGGTTGGTGCTTGGAGGCTTTGTCGACTGACTAGGGGACTCTGCCTTCGCCTCTTCGTTGTAGGTGTGTCTTATATAGCTGCCATGCTGGTTAGCTGTGGCGAGGCCTTACGATCAGCTCGCGTTGAACAGCACATGCGCGCCCAGTGCCACAATTTTTTGCTGTCAGGAAAGCTGCCTGCTCCAAGCAGACCAACTCCGAGAACATCGCATAGACCTTGGATATGTCAGCATTGCATAACAGTCCAGCGACCATTGCGGAGGCCTTTGCCGAGCTATGCACATGGCCAGCGTGTTGGCATCAGCGAGACAGCAAGTCTTGAGAGCTATCGCGGAGATTGGAAACAGATATCGATTCTTGCTACGTGTCGTGCGGCTTCAGGCCTAGCGCATACATCGGCGTAAACTCGTGCATGAGGCGCTGCACCTCCTTCCATGACGGCAGCGTGCTGATCTCGCCCCACCACCTGCGTCCAGTCAGCACACGCTTCCACACAGCGCCTCAATCTCGCAACATACCGCGCTACGTTCGGGTACTTGTCCGTGTCCTCGTACCACGCGAAGCCCTGCGGCTTGGCATACATGCTATACGGGAGATGCAGCAGGTCCGCGATCGTCAGGACGTCGCCCGCAAGGTAGCGCCGCGTGCCGAGGACGACGTCCGCCGCCGCGAGCCGGACCTCGAACGCGCGCGCGAGCTCAGCCACGAGCACCTTGTCTGGCGGCACGCCGGTCATGTACGGCTTCTTGATGCGCTCGGCGACGATCGGCGTGAATGCGGCCTCGAGCTGCGCGGCCTGCACGGAGAGCGCCTGCTCGAAGCGCGCGACGCGCTGGAGGTCGCCTCTTGGAAGGAGCGAGGAGCGCGCCTTGGCGGCGATGTAGCGCGCTATGGCGACGGACTCGTAGAGGAGGAAGCCGCCGTCCTCCTGTGTGGGTGTCTTGTGAGGAAGGGAGGGGTGGAGGAGGAGGGGTACACACGATGACGGGGATGGCGCCGAACGGGTTCTTGGACGCCACGAACGCCGGGTCTTCGTTCGCGCCCTTGGTGTAGTCGACGACGACGAGCTCATACGGCGTGTTCGTCTCGAGGAGGACCACGAGCACCTTCTGCACGAACGGCGAGAGGAGGTGAGTGTAGAGCTTGAGGACCATCGTTGGGAGGAGGTAGGGTGGTTGTGTCTCTGTCCTTACTAGACTGGCCTAGCTTTATGGGAGGCTGGCGGTCCCGCACTTGAATGGAGGGCGACGGCACCGTAGGACATGGCTTGTTTCAGTCATACCGGTCCCAAATGTGTAGGAGAAGCGCCAAGTGTGCGTGCTCTGGATTACGGCAGCAGGCAGCAGGCAGCAGGTGTAGTCGGCAGTGCGAGTTCCCAGTCACAACTCGCGGCTTACTCGCAAGTCCACCACAGATTGGGTAATGTGCAAAGACGAACGAGGCAGCAATCTCAAGCGTGTTCCAGGCTTTGCATGTTGTAGGGAGGACGAGTCCGAGGTGGTGAGACTGAGAGGAAGGAGGCCGACAAGCGTTGGTGATCCTCCTGGTCACTCTTGCTCTGCCCCACGATGCGTGTGAGCGCGAAGCTCCTGGATGAGCTCCGCTCGCCATCTGCCCTCACTCTTGAAACTGCAAATCTGAACTGAAATACTGTTCCGCTGCTCTCCGTTTCTTAGCACTGGGGCGCGTGTGTATGCGATCCTGCGCCCGCGTTCATGGCCAGCACCCTCCTCTCCGTCCCTCTTCATCCCAGATCAGCCATGCCGACGCTCTCGATGACGATCCCATGCACACAGTCCACGGCCATACATAATCAATGAGGGCGCTGCGAACGAGTCGCGTGTGGAAGGTCTCGCTCGCGGCAGTGACCCATGTGAGTGCCGCGGGCGAGGCCGCGTGTGTCGTGTCAACTGGGGCACGAACAAACTCTCGGGTCATCGCGAATCAACTGGACGAGGTCTGCAGGAGGCGAGGGAGAGCAGACGCAGCGTGAACTCGCAGTTTGTCGACCCTTTCCTCTTCTCGGACCAAGTCTTCTTACTCTTTCTTTCTCAGTCAGGTAGAATCTGGAGAAGTTTATGCATCATATAAACAAGAACCCGTTCTCACCGCACTTCCAGTCTCATTCGTTTCTACGCGCTCACACCTCCACCTGCGGCTTCAGGAGCTCCGCGTAGATCGGGGTCGCCTCGTGTGTCAGGCGCTCGACCTCCTTCCACGACGGCCGTTCGCTGATCTCTGCCCACCATCTGCGCGCATAAAGCCGCATCCTCTCATGAAGGGCATCAAGCACGCTTACCTTGCTAGGTTCGGGTACTTGGTCGCGTCCTCGAACCACGTGAAGCCCTGCGGCGTGACGTACACGGCAGCCGGGAGATGGAAGAGATCCGCGAGCGTGAGCGCGTCGCCTGCGAGGTACCTGTGCCTGCCGAGCAACGTCTCGTACGCCTCCAGCTTCGCCTCGAGCGTCTTCGCGAGCTCCGCGACGCGGACCTCGTCGGACGGCTGGCCCATCATCCGGGGCTTCATGAAGCGCTCACGGTAGATGGTCACAAACGCGGCCTCGAACTACGCGCGCTGGATGGCCAATGCTTGCTCGTAGCGCGCGACACGCTGCAGGTCGCCTGTGGGCGCGAGCGGTGTCCCGGTCTTGGCGGCAATGTACCGGCAGATCGCGGCGGACTCGAAGAGCACGAAGCCCTCGTCGTCCTGTAGAGAGAATCATCAAGAGAGGATCACCGCGTGGACTTGGATGCACTCACGATGCATGGGATCTGGCCGAATGGGTTCTTCGCGATGAACTCGAGCGCCTTCGTCCCGCCGCCGGTCGTGTCCATGGAGATGATCTCGTACGGCGTGCTCGTCTCGAGCAGGGTGAGCAGCACCTTCTGGCCGTGCGGCGACATCGGATGAGTGTAGAGCTTCAGAACCATGGCGTAGTTTGGGGGTCTGGTCGGAAGAAACGCTGCTTTGCAGCATTTGCGCGTGGTCATACAGTGATGTAGGGTTCCTTTGGCCACAAGTTTGTGATTCGCTTACTCTATTATATCCCGTGCCCAAATTCATAATATTTTTTGACACATACGTCTATCCTATCATTCCGCTGTAGCATGTCAAATTTGGAGAGCAGAATCGCATGTCGAAAAAAGATGTGGTCGAAACATGTTCGACGTCGGGATGTCACTTCGGATGTGTCCTTTGGCCAGCGTGACAGGCGCCTAACTCGTTCCATCTCTCGTCCTGGCTTCCGGTCGTCTGCGCGTTCTGGCCGCCTCGCTTGCGATTTACATCGATACAACTGGACTGGATCTCATGATAGAGGCTGGATTTACTCGTGCTACAGATGGAGGAGTCTAAGGAGTCGAGGTGAGCTCATTCGCCGCCCGAATCCATCTCATCATCGTCGTCGTCCGAACCTGACCCCTCTTCATCTTGCAGATTGTCCTGAACTCCTGCGTCTGCAGGATCAGGTACCGAGACATCCGCCTCCGGGCTCTTCGCCTTCAGCTCCAACCTCCGCGCTGCCTTCGGCTTCGCTGGCCACTGTGCTTTGGGCACGCCCTTCTCTTTCAGCGCGGTCGTCTCGTCCGCCCACGCCTCGAGCTCAAGCTCCCGCGCGGCCTTCAGCTTCTTCCAACGAACCTCAAGGGCTTCCTTCTCCGTCTGCATCGCCTTCCGGGAACTCTTGCATGCAGCCCTGGCCGCAATCTTCTTGTCACGCCTCGCATCCTTGGCCTCGACAACCTTGAGGAAGTCGTCCTCAGTGAGTACCCTGCCTTTCCCCTCCGGAAAAATGCGCTCCTGAGTCTCTTTCTCTGTGTTCTCCTTTGCATACAGGGCCTGGGATTGTTTCGCGCCAAGAAGATCCATCAAGACAAGCGACGCGTTCCCGTGCTCTATGATCGCGTCACGGGCGGATATGGCCGTTTGAGCTAAGGTAAGCTGCTTCTTCAGCAGCTCTGCTTTGTCCTGACACTCCTTTAGGCTGGTAGGTGTGGGATGGTTGAGGACATTCCAGTCCGGGTTGGCACACACGTCTGATGGCCAAACGAGGGCAGGTGCTGCAAGCCGTTCGGCGGCCTTGATGGGGCTTTTGTGTAGTAAGAAGCTTGCTGTTTTGTGGCCAGCCACCTCACGCATGAGCATCCGAGCTTGTTTCGATGGGGTGTCCTCAAGGTCTGACCCCTCGTCGTCCAGGTTTTGGGCACGGCGTGAGGGGATGGTGGGAAGAGGGATGACAGTTGAGGCCCCCGGGGTAGGTGAGGGAGAGCGCTCCTGAGTAGTAGGCTTGTAGTTTCGCATAATACAAGCCATGTTGCGAACAGGTGTTCCGTGTACAACGGGGAAGGAGCCGTGGATTGAAGTGGCCTTGCTGGGCTTCATCTGAGATGGTGTGATCACATCTGGATTGAATGGACAGAGGCCTGTAGCACAGAATGCAGCCAGAATCAGGTCCTTTGTGAAAGCAAGATGGAATGCTTTGCTGAAGACTCCGAGGAAATC
>LCTX01000124.1:0-26893 GCA_002233555.1 Limonomyces culmigenus | reverse complement strand
CACAACCCGGTTGGTCCATCCATTGTGTGAGTTGGTGATACTGTAGTAAATTATCAGCAGATGTTAAGAAGAAGCTGTCTGCCGGTACTCACTTAGCATGACAGTCATTGTTGGTGTTCCACTTCTTCATGACATTCTTGCCTTCAAAGACAACTGTGGGGTGGGATGTAGCTCCATCAGCACAGATGAAGACAAACACTGTGGTCTGCTTCTTCCCTCCACCCCCAGACTTGTGCTGTCCCTTCGAGCCTCGCTTGCCAATGACACGCTCAGTGCTCTGACCGTTTTGCGCAATCCCAGCTTTGTCCGCACCCCACATGCGCTCGGGAGGGATAAATTCATCATCAATGATGTGCTTCTTGACAATGTTGATGAACCAGTGCTGCACCGTCTCGGGATTCAGGCTGGATGCCCAAATGAGCTCAAGAGGTCTGCTCCAGTGTCCAGCAAGCTCATTGTGATGCCGAGTGAGGAACAAAGAGCTCCATTTTTTCCCAACGACAGGATCAGACAGAGGAATGTTGGGACAGCGAGATCAGATGAATGCCTCCGCAATCTCTGTGAGGTGCCCATGGGTACAAGGAAGAGCTTGGTTGGCACACTCTTTAGCATGATCCACCATGACACGCTCTTCAGCAGGAGTGACCTTCTGCTTGGCAGCATTGAATGCACTCATTGACGTCTTGCACTTGGATAGGTTCAACAGAGTGCTCTTGTTGAGGTTGTAGATGGCAGCAACAGCTCGAGCAGACAAGCGCAGCTTTTTCCCATTTGGGCCAAACTCTGGCTTCTGCTGCTCTGCCTGATACCGTTCGACAGCTCTCTGGTAGGTCTGATTCGTAGCGCGGCGCTTCTTCTGAAGTTTCACAGCATCGGAGACAGCGCGTCCAGCCATAGTGATGCAGACACGAGGATGAGCGCAAATGTATTGGCAGGCGCCCGCGCTCGGCCGGGAAGCGAGCTACTCGGGTCCACTGTCACGCCCATCCTGCTCAAAGCACCTCTCGGACCTGCTGCTTTGATTACGCGTGCAAACAGAGGTGGATTCGGATAAAAATTGGATTGTAGATACATGAGACCAGTAGCTATCGATTCATGCTGAGAGGTTATAGATTTTCCCTATATTGACTGTGTTATGAGCTGCGCAAAAGTTGAACTTCGACTTCAAAGCTTAATCATTTGAGTGCTGGAGCTATAGCCCCTGCAGTTTCGCTCGGATCGTGATCAAACTCGGAATATAGGGAGCCAGTATGTAATTTGACATGTATGCAAAATTTCATGTGGATAGAGCCAGGAGTAAGTGTCCGGGATCGAAGTGGCTAAAGGAGGGGGGGTGGCCAAAGGAACCCTACATCACTGTATGTGCTCTCGGGCGGGCGCGGGCGGGGATGAGGAAGACGATGATAGATGCAGTATAGCCTTGGGTGGCTCCGCTCCCGGTTGCGTCGGTTTCTTGCCAGGAACACATGTGGTTTTGATGAGAGGATAGGTCGACGACCGAACTGTCGAAATAGCACTGTCCACCATTGGCAGAATGAATCCCGTTGCATGTAGGCTTCCGCTCGATCAGCGCCATTCGCTGGACATCCGCGGTTGGGAGAGGCGGCGAGCCATCTGCAGCTGGCCGCCAACTCGAAGAGGAAAAAACTGTCGCCGTTTTCTGGCGCCTTGGAGGACTCACTTTCCCTCATGCTCGAGTCATCATCGTGCCAGGAGGGTACCCGTGAATTCGTTCGCATATCTATCTTGCATGTCTCCTCCTACTACGCGCCCGCGCCCGGCGGCATCGCCGCCTGGATCTGCCGTTCAACCTCCTTCCACGACGGCCGCACGCTGATCTCTGCCCACCACCTGTGCCCACCATCAGCCCAGCCCGCAGACGCACGCACCCCACATACCGCGCGACGTTCGGGTAGCGCTCCGTGTCCTCGAACCACGTGTATCCCAGCGGCTTAGTGTAGCTCCCCGCAGGGAGGTGAAACAGGTCCGCAAGCGTAAGCTCCTCGCCCGCGAGGTACTTGCTCCGGGACAGGAGGACCTCGTACGCGTCGAGCTTCGCCTCGACGAAGCTCACGAGCGACGCGACGCGCGCTTCGTCCACGGGCGCGCCCGTAAGCCGCGGCTTCGCGACGCGCTCGGTCACCACGGGCACGAACGCGGCCTCGAGCTGCGCGCCCTGCATCGCGAGCGCCTGCTCGTAGCGTGCGACGGCATGGAGATTGTCCGAGGGCACGAGCGCCGTGCGCCCCGCCTTGGAGGTGATGTATCGGCAGATCGCGGCGGACTCGAAGAGCACAAAACCATCGTCGTCCTTCAGAGAGGTTCATCAAGAGAGGGTGGCCGTGTGGAGTTGGATGCACTCATGATGCATGGGATCTGGCCGAAGGGGTTCTTCGCGAGGAACTCGGGCGTCTTCGTCCCGCCCTGTAGCAGATCGACGACGACGAGCTCGTACGGCGTGCCCGTCTCGAGCAGCGTGATCAGGACCTTCTGGCCGTATGGAGACAGCGCGTGCGTGTAGAGCTTGAGGACCATGGTGGAGACTCGTGGGTGTTGTGACGGCTCTTAGGGGGTACGCTTGTGCCCTTTTGATCGGTTGCTCTGGGCCTCGGGCCCCGAGGTCGGGGCCCGAGGTGTTCAACCAAGTCGGCGGGAGTGGGCCAATGTTTGGAAGGAGTCAGACTGAGGCATTTAACCACCAGCGTTTCGTATGCCCAGAGTTGTCAGAAGCTCAGGCGCGTGCTGGCCAGGCGCGCTGGCGTGGTGGAGATGAAAGAAGATGACGCGGTCAGGTGATCCGACCGTTTTGCAAAAGCTCTATCAGACAAACACCCTCTAGATCTATGTCTACGCCCCAACCCACCCAAACAAATCAAAAGCCCCCATCTCACGCACCCTCCTCACCCTCAACCGCCCACTTTGTCACCTCCACCCCATCCCCAACACGCACAACGCCCTCACCGAGCGGACACGCATTCACGCCAAAGCAGCTCTTCGCGCCCAGGCCCGGCTCGCGCGCGAGCCCCGTGCGGAACGCCATGAGGACCGCGCTCGGCACCGCCCCGTCAACCACACCGCTGCCGGGGTCGACGTTGGGCAGCCTGCAGCGCGTGCAGCGGCTCACCACGCTGACACGGACATCACGGAACGTAACCTCGCGGAACGCGTCCTCCACGAACGGCACGCCCGCGCCCGCGAGCACGACGTTCGGGCGAAATCGCCTGATATTCAACTCGCGCGCGGTCCACGCGTCCGAGACGCCCTTGGCACCGACCATAGACCGCACCTGCGCCTCCGTGCGCGCGAGGCTCTCCGCGGACGCGAGCAGGAGGGGGTACCCGTCCTGGAACTGCATGCTCGCTCTCAGGGCGGGGAACGCCGCGGTCGGACCACATGCGCGTGAGGCGTGCACGCCGAACTGGACGAGCAGGACGGCGCGGCCCGTGAAGCGCGAGAGTGTCGCCGCGGCGCCGGGGGAGGAGAGGGGCTCGCAGACGTGCGCGGTAAGGCCGCTGGAGGCCCAGATGGACGTGTCGGAGAGCGTCGCCCAGCGTGCGAGGGTCGACTCCGAGGGGTGCAGGGGGATGCAGAAGGGCAAGCAGCCGGAGTCGGGCGGGAAGGAGACGCGGAGGACGCCGCCTTCGGGGTCGGACGGGTCGGGCAGGATCTCGGGCGCGACGAGCACGAGCTGTGGGTAAGTGGGAGTTGAGTGGATGTCATGCGGAAGGAGGAGGGGAAGAGGCGCACCTTGGCGATCTCGCGCGCAGTGAGGACCTTGTGCGTTCGCGCGTCGACGACGGCCCAGCGCCGGTCATGCTCGAGGCCTTCGGGCGTGAAGCGCGCCTCCTGCACCTGCAAGCCCCGACAGCTCTACTATCCTGCTTCAGCACACGCATAACCCCTCCTGCAGCGAGCCAGCCGCACCTTGATGGGGTGGATCCACAGCTCCGCCACGCGCACCGGCCCGCGCACATCCTCCGCACGCGCGAGCGGCGCCGTCCACGCGCCCCGCGGCAGCGCGCCGGCGAGCGGGTCCGAGCGCTCCGAGGCGGGCGTCGGCGCCGGCGGGAGCGGCTTGCGCGTCGCGACGAGGTACGCGAGCCCCGCGGCGCCGGCGAGCAGCGCCGCGCTGAGGGGGGCGCTCTCGAGCGGGTTCATGGTGGGAGCAGGGCGGAGTGACAGCGCGGATAATTTGTAGCTGCATGCATGCCGGCCGGCGTGATCCGCTGCGTGGCCGGGGTGCGCGATTAGATAAGGACAGGGGTGGACGGCTGCGTCGGCGTGTAGAGCGGATAGGTGGGCATGGCTATGTCTGCAGGATACGGCGACAAGGGCGGGGGAAGAGGAGGGCGCCATGCAAACCGTGCGCGTCCGGCGATCCGCCACCAGGAGGATCACGAGCGCGCGTCGTCCTTCCTCCTCTCACCACTTCGGACTCGTCTTCCCACAGCATGTAAAGCCTGGATCACGCTCGCGACTGCCTACAGGCGACTTCCGAACAAGTTCGCTGTTGCAGACCCTTCTTGTCGTCCTCATCGTGCACAGGAACCTCCCATGCCTCGTTTGACTGCTGTTCTGTGCTGTCATACCGTGCGATCGAAAGCGCCCACATGTAGCGCTTCTCCTCCACATCCAGGACCGCTATGACTCTATAGAGACAACTCCTATGAAGACGTTGATCATGTCCATAGCTCGGCAAAGGGACTCGCGATAGTCACCAGTCTGCCATGAAAAGCTGTGTATGCGATGTTCTCGGAGTCGGTCGTATCATCTTTGAGATCAATGAGGCATCGTCTTCCTCCTGGCCGCCCGCGACCGGTATATATAAAAACCATCGGCGACGTGTTGGAGAAGCCTCCGGTTCCCCCACTGGCTTCCGACCTTCAGCATGGTCCTCAAGCTCTACACTCATCCACTGTCGCCGTATGGCATGAAGGTGCTGATTACGCTGCTGGAGACAAGCACGCCGTACGAGGCCATATTCATCGACACTCTCACGGGTGAAACGAACACGCCCGAGTTCCTCGCGAAGAACCCGTTCGGCCAGATCCCATGCATCGTGAGTGGCTGCGATTCCCGCTGAGCATCCTCTCCTGAAGGGGCCTCTCTGCAGGACGACGAGGGCTTCATGCTCTTCGAGTCCGCCGCGATCTGCCGGTACATTGCCGCCAAGGCCGGGACACCGCTCGCGCCCACAGGCGACCTGCAGCGTGTCGCGCGCTACGAGCAAGCATTGGCCATCCAGCGCGCGTAGTTCGAGGCCGCGTTTGTGACCATCTACCGTGAGCGCTTCATGAAGCCCCGGATGATGGGCCAGCCGTCCGACGAGGTCCGCGTCGCGGAGCTCGCGAAGACGCTCGAGGCGAAGCTGGAGGCGTACGAGACGTTGCTCGGCAGGCACAGGTACCTCGCAGGCGACGCGCTCACGCTCGCGGACCTTTTTCATCTCCCGTATGCCGTGTACATTACGCCGCAGGGCTTCACGTGGTTCGAGGACGCCGTCACGTACCCGAACCTTGCTAGTTACGCAGATATAGCACTGCGCTACACGGAAGGGCGTTATTGACGGTGTGTGCAGGTGGTGGGCAGAGATCAGCGAGCGGCCGTCGTGGAAGGAAGTCCAGCGCCTGACACACGAGGCGACGCCGATCTACGCGGAGCTCTTGAAGCCGCTGGAAGAGACCTGAGATTAGGATGGGCATTGGATCATGGTCCTGAGAGTCTCCATGAGAAATCGAAGGAGCGCGTATGCACCGTTTGTGCACCGTTTGGGCTTCGTCAACGGGTGTTCGCTGGACATTATGATACGTTCATGTGATAGAGTTCAGCTACGCGTGCATGTCAAGATACCAAGAAGCGGTTCGAGTGGTCTATACACGGCGACAGGGCACCGAGTTCGTGTCTGCACAGACTGGGGAGGGGAGGCGCACGGAGTAGATCAGGGCGTGGGTGCATCTTTAGATTGGCTGCGATGCATTTACGATAGGGTGAAGGTCAAGGTTAGTCTGTGCATGTAGCTATCGGTCGGCGTGGCCGGTACAAGTGCGTCCTGTCGGACCGTGCGTGAGTCAAGAGATCAAGAAGGTTGACGTCGAAAGCAAAGAGGCGCGCGCCTCCTGCACCGCACCGCCCGCACACACCGCCTCGCATGATGATGGATGCGCGCGCACCCGCTTTCCCCACAACGTCCACGTCTACAGCCATCCCATCTCTCCATTGCCGCCGCCGATCTCCGCGCGATGGACTCGCCGACCGAGTGCGTCTGCCGCGGCCCGCGCTCTTTCCCCGCCCCACTCACGCCACTCACGCCCACTCGCACAGACGCTCGCAGCTCTCGCTAACGGTCGTGCGCCTGACGCCCGGCTGGCGTTCCCTCCTCCCGCAGCGCTCCGCCTCAGGCTGGCGGCCGCTCGTGTCGGTGTGCTGCGACGCGCCGGGCTGCCACGCCGGCGCGGCGCACGAGGTTCAGCTGGGCAGCGACGCGCAGAATCCGAACCTGAAGGCGCCGCCGTTCCTGCTGCCCGTCGAGCGCACCACACGGCTCAGCATTCAGGTCTGGCAGCTCCCAATGACGAAGAAGAAGAGCAAGCGCCGCGCACTCGTCGCGCAGCACACCCTCGACCTCCAGACCGCCTTCCGCCGCTTCGGCGCGCATGCCGGTGCGCCCGCCCGCTTGCGGATCGCTTGCGCACCGCTGATGTGCGAATAGAGATCCCGCTTGAGCTCCCCCTCCACGCACACGGCGGCGCCACGAAGCCCGTCCGCGTCCGCGGCCAACGTGCCGGCGCGAGCGTGCTCATCAAGTTGCGCGCGCCTGCCGACTGGGCGTCAGGCTCGAGCCCGCCCGTCCCCGACTCCGTGCCCTCTCCGACCTGTACGCGCTCCCCGCCCGCATATAGTGCCCGATCTGATCCCATGCACAGCGGAGCACGCGTACGACACCCCCGCGCCGTCGCCCTTGAAGCCGATGTTCCCGCACCACTCGGATACAGAGGAAGATGAGCCTGTCGTGCGCGCACCGACGCCAGACCGCACGCTCGACGGCCTGCGCAAGCGCCGGAAAAAGTCGAACCGATACCACCTCTTCTCCGACACGGACGGCGGTGACGCGAGCACCGCCGACACCGAGGCTGAGCTTGATCAACCGCCGCGCTACGCCGAGCTCGAGGACGACGACCCGACGCCACGCCCGCATCCAGTAGATGAAGATTCATACTTCCCGCGGCCCGCGTGGGAGGCCGGCTGGCTCGCAGGCGCGCTCGCGCCGCTGATCCCGCAGTACACCTCCGACACCGTCTCCTCGCCGCTATCCCAAAACCTGGCCGAGCGCGTGCTCTCCGCGCTCACGCCGTACGGCGAGCTCACGCGCGCGGCCGCCTCCCCGGACCCCGCCGCCGCGCTGCAGCACGCGCTCGAACGCCTCCGCACAGAGTGGTACGCCGTCGGCGGCGCGCTCGTTGCGCTCGCGGGGCTCGACGCCGCCGTCTTCGGCTTCGCGTCGGGCGGGGCGTTCGGCGCCGCGACCGACGCGCTCTCCGTCCGGCTCGTCGCGCTCTCCGCGGGCGCGACCGGGTTGGGCCTCGCCAGCGCGGCGTACCAGCTCCTCGCGCACGCGCACGCGTCCGCGCCCGCGCCAGACGTGTGGGGCGGCTACGCGCTGTTCGCGCTCAGCGCGCGCGCGCCCGCGCTCATGGGCGCCGCGAGCGCCGGCGCGATCACCGCGTTCCTCGTCGGCGTCGCGTGGGCGGCGTGGCCGGCCGCGACGCTCGCGCTGTGTGCGCTCGGCGGCGTGCTTACTGGGGCGCAGTGGCTTGCGTGGGCGGTGCATGGCGCGGCGATGATTGTGGTGTGGGCGCTTAAGGGCGGAAGGCGCGGGGTGCTCCGGGCGGTTGCGGGCGTGCGGCGCGCGCCTGAGGAATGCGTTCTTCCTGAGGTGGTGCAGGAGAAGGAACGCACGCCCCGCGCAGCGCCGGCGCCGAGGCTGCCGCCGATCACGGTCGCCTTCCCACCACGACCAGAACGCGCACCCCGCGAGCGCGCGGACGTACGCGCGGCGCTGCAGCAGCGCGCGGCGGACGCGCCGCAAGCGGGGTATGAAGACGACAGCGAGATGGAGTGCGAGTTTGAGCGGGAGGTCGAGTTGGAGGCCAAGTTGAAGGGGCTGGGCGGGGAGGTGGATGTGTGTGGGGAGGAGGTGGACGTTTGTGGGGTGAAGGTGAAGGTGTCTGAGGTGGCCATGGAGGTGGAGGTGTCTGAGGTGGAGGTGTACTAGGGGCTCGACAGTGCAATTGGACATTCTGGCGAGATGTCTGGTACTAGCCTCATCAATGTACTTTCTGGGTCGGAGTGGCGCAGCCCCCAAGCGCATCTCATGCTCTGCCCACGATGACTGCGCCCAAGGCTGGCAGACGACCTGTTCCTGGATGTCGTTGAGCTCGTTGCGCTCGAGACTGTCGACATATGCTCCCATTGCTCTCCGTCTCGCGGCAGTGGAACGTGCGTGAGATTGACCCCGGGATCAGGTTCTCCCACCTCCTCTCCGTCCCTCTTCATCACAGACCAGCCACGATGACGCTCTCGATGACCATCTCATGCAGACATCACGCTCGTGTGCGTGGCCACTGCGAAGTCAACCTACGCGTAACCCAAGTATGTGCGGTGGGCGAGGTAGAGATGCTGGAGAACAGACGCAGAGTGGAGTCGAGGTTTGTCAACCCTTGCCTCATCTCAGAGTCAGCCTTCTTACTCCTTCAAGTAAGAACTACAGAACTGTATCCATCGTATCAATAAGGACTCGCTCTCATCGCGCTCCCATACATTTCTACAAGCTCACACCTCCACCCGTGGCTTCAAGAGGGTCGCATACAGCGGCGTCGCCTCGTGTATCAGCCGCTGGACCTCCTTCCACGTCGGCCGCGCGCTGATCTCCGCCCACCACCTACACCACATCAGTACGAGCTCTCGAGAAGTGTGCCAGCACCGCGCACCGCGCAATGTTCGGGTACTTTTGCGGGTCCTCGAACCAGAGGAAGCCATGGGGCGCCGCATAGACGCCGTACGGGAGATGGACGAGGTCGGCGAACGTGATCTGGTCACCCGCGAGGTACCGCTGCCGTCCGAGCAGGACCTCATACGCGACGACCTTTGCCTCGACGGCCTCCACGAGCTCCGGTACGCGCTCCTCGTCCGGCGCCACGCCGGTCCGGATCGGCTTGATAATCCGCTCGCCATACACCGCCTGCAGCGCGGGCTCGAGCTGCGCCGCTTGGATGGACATTCCCTGGTCGAAGCGTGCGAGCTGGTGGAGGTCGCCCGCGGGCAGGAGCGGCGAGCGCGCCTTGGCGGCGATGTATCTGAGGATCGCGCCAGACTCGAAGAGCACGAAGCCGTCGTCGTCCTACTCCCCCTCAGCCTCAGCCTGTCGAGACCACGGGGGACCCGAACACTCACTATACACGGTACCTGACCGAACGGATTCCTTGCGAGGTGCGCGGCGTTGGCCTTGCCCGTCCAGATGTCCACGAAGACAAGCTCGTACGGCGTCTCCGTCTCGAGAAGGGCGACTAGTACTTTCTGGGAGAGGGGCGACACGAGGGGGGCGTAGAGTTTGAGGACCATGGTGAAAGGGGATGTCCAGGTGCTCCATACCTATGGCCCATCTCTGTCGGCAATATAGGTCGGCTTTGCTCCAGGATCGTCAGCAACTGCTCATGTATTGGATAGAGGTGCTCGTCACGCCATCTCCGCGCAACGACGCTTCTCTCGTGATGCTGTGCCAGCCCGGACTCCCTCACCCCTTCCTCGCGTTGGCCTTTTGCATGGCAAGGAGCGTGGCAACCCTCATCCAGCGTGCACTTGCGCACATTCGTCTTTCTCAGCTCCCGACCGCTCTTAGACACCCCGCCGCTGTACCAGGGCCCATGGGTGCGTACCCACCTCTCTCCCGCCAGGCCTCGCCGTGGTGTATGTCCGATCTCTGTAAAGGCATGTATTGCTTTCACGCGCGCACACCGCAGCCGGCGGTCTTGTCGTTGTGATCGGCGATCGACCACCAACGATGAGGAGACTCATGTGCTCGTCGTGGTGTTCGACATGCAAACGGAGAACGGTCAAGAAACGTTCAACTCCGAGTTATCAACTGTTCCAGCCAGGATGGAAAGAGAGCATGTATAATTGCGCGAAAAGAGAAAATACTATAGAGAATGGATGCGTATCGCTCAAGCATTGGTGAGATAGCTGAGTAAGTTGAGCTGCGGGATGTTGCCAAGAATCTGACTCGTGAGGTCTTGCATGCTGGTTGGCCGGCCGTATGTGTATTCAGTGTAATCCTTCTTGACCGGCTGTCCCTTCTTGTTCAGGAGTTGGTTGTTATCCATGAGATAGTAAAAGCTCTACGATCGCGGGTGAGCAAGAAACAGAGTCAGCCAGCAAAGCACGCACGAGATCAATCGCCGGAGTGCCGCCGCGCACACGACTCCCGTGGGAGTCGACGTAGTAGTCATTGTATAACGCGATCAGGGTCGTGAGCTGCGTGACCAGGGACGGCCTGATGTTCTTCATGACGCCATAGACTGTAGACGGAGCTCAGATGTCATTCGGAGGCCCAGAGCTGCGGCACGTACTGAAACGATCATAGAGGACTGGCACGTTTGCGTTCGTTGATGCACGGTTAGGAGCATCTACGCCGGTCGCGGTCTTGTACGCGTTATACCATTCAACCCACACCGCACGGACACAGAGATTCGCGTTCAAGAACTCTTCTTGGACAGAATACTACGTTCGAGACATTAGCACGAGTGGCCGACACGGAAAGTGTGATTGGCTCACGTCATTCAAGAACGAAGGAACCCCGGCAGCAGCACGGAGAACAGCGACCTGCTTCTGCGGGCAGTACCCTATCGACGGGTAAGCTTGGAACCGAGAGATGTGACAGGAGAGACGGACCCTCAAACGTATCGGAGTTGCTGATCGGGACGTCGTCCATGGAAGGGACGAAGAGCCTCTCGCCGCTCTGGATCAGGAGGTTCTTCTTGGTGTTTGCAAGCTGCTCACTGCGTCCATCCGTCAGTCGGCGTGCAGGACGAGGGCCTGTTGTACAACACTCACAGTACCACCATGTTCGGCGTAAGTCCGGCCCCTGCCTTCTTCGCAGGATAGCACTTTCCAATCTTGGTCGTCATTGGGTCGCCACTTGTGTAGGAAGGCGTCTTATCGAGATGCGTTGAGACCCAATCACAGAAATCGGCATCTTTTTTGGTGTTCTGCCATAGATCTGTGGCACTCCCGAGGTAGTCGATGAAGAGTGAGGACAAGCTCTGCTCGTATACGTGCTCGCGGGCGTAGACGGGCGCATAGCCTTTGCCCTGGAAGACTATGAGCACCGTGGGTTCCGGTGACAGTGGAGGAACTCACACTCGGTACGCTCAACAAGCCACCCAGGTCCGCAGGAAGAATCTGGTAAGACCCGATGGTTGGGTCAAGATTACCTGGGTGGTCGTGACTAAACTTCTGGGTCAGCACACCGCACCGCCAATTACGTTCAGGACGCACTCGAAGTAGCCAATGATGTTAGTAGACGAGTACGACGGGATCTTAATCTTAATCGTCTTGCAAAGTCTCAGCTGCGCCTCCTCAAGGATCTTCGGCCGGCCGAGGAACGAGTGCGTGCCGTTGGCGAACGAGCTGACCTCGCCGATGGCGGTATCGAAAGCGTGCCCGAGTGTAGGTTCTTCGTCGTCGAGGGTGATCTCCCGCTTGTTGAACGCGTCCTGGTCCTGGCCGTTGAAGATGTTGGTAGAGGCATCGCTGTAGCAGTCGCAGTCTGCGCCGGGTTCAGTATACGCGACGAGGGGCCGTGACGCATGTAAACGCACCCAGGTTCTGGTCGTCAGTCGTGTTGAGATTGTCGGCCGTAGCGGGGCAGAACAGATTGCCGGGAAGGAACGGGATACCGGCCCGCTTGCTCAGCAGGGAGGGAGAAGCGTCGATAAGTGCCGGCGGAACAACGGGCTCGTGGATAGCAGCAATCGGCTCATTCGTCCTCTTGACAAGCGGCTCTGGCTTCTTTTCCCAACGAGAGTACACGACACGCTTGGGGTCGTGGTCGATCATCGGAGCTTCCCCGGTGGCGGCGGAGTACGTGTAGTTGTGCGGCAGGTCGCGCTTGCCTGAGCCTGACGCGGTGCTCCAGCAGTTGCCGCCAAAATTGTACGTCTTCTCGTAGAAGTTGTAGTCAAGGCTAGTGCCCCAGTACAAGACCTGTCCCTTCACGCCTAGAACGCATGCGTCAGAATCAGGAGAAAGAATGGTAGGCACATGCCTACCTCCATGTAGCTTCGCGCCGTAGTGGGGCTGAATACAGAGCTCGGGGCTTTGCTGCAATATCTCGTCAGATACCCGGTCAACTGTCCGTGTCACGGAGAGTACTCACCAGGTTCGACACGGACCCATTCAAGCCGATGCCCACAGAGAGGTCGGCCTGGACGTAGACGTTTGCGTCCATGACCTTGCCGTTCAGGACTGAGAGACCAATCTCGAGAGAAGGTGTCAAGTGAGCCTCAATATCCTAGAAACACTGTCAACATTCTGCGATATCGGCCAAGACGTTGCACTGACTCCTTTCAGCTCGACATTCCAGCCAAAGTCTGATATTCTTGTCAGCCAACATCGCTATGGAAGTAAGCAGGGATATGCCGCACCGTAGTTGAACCCGTTGTTACTGCCTGTCGGTAAGGCCGCCGGGCCCCAGGACGGCGAGTCAGTTGTGGCTGCAAAAATGGTTCAGTTCGCAAAACTCATACAGGGGTCGCCGATATCGTACATCCAATAGCGTAGTTGATGTCTGGGAACGTATACCCCACACTGCTCTGCAGCTTTCCAGTCAACTGCAAATGGATGAGCTACGCGAGACACAAGACAGGAGCATGGATCGTACCGAGATCTCTCCGGCCAAATTTGCGTAAACGTGAAGAGATGGACCGAGGGTGAGAAGGCCGGGATAGTGGAGACCCTGAAAAGAACTTGGGCTTGAGTAACAGGAGGTGACCGCAGAGGCAAAGGTCGTACCGGGAAGCCGAAGGTGATCAACTCATACTGTGACGAAGACCACTCGGCCTTGGCAATGCCGGTCATGGTGAAGGTGGCCTTGCATGAAGCGCCTGCCTTGACGTAAACGTAGGCCTGCTGAATCGCGGGCGGGACAACGGTGGCCTGTATGATAGAGTCAGAGATGTGAGTGGGGATCTCTTCATCTCGCACGCACTTCGAGGTAGTAGCTAGGATGCACGATCAGGGACGCCCACGCGAGGAAAAAGGCAGAGGACTTACCCGAACTCGGAGTTGATCTGGGCAGCACCAACGACGTTGATGTCTAAGCTGGACTGGAAGTTCGGGCAAGATTCCTACGGAATGCAACTCAGATGAGGCGAAAAGAGTGTGAACGAAATGACGTACTTCGGCATGGTAGATAGTGTACTTGTCCGACCAGTGGAAGTTGCGGTGGATGCTGTTCGCCTTCGTGACCTTGTTGAGCTTGTCGAGCCATTGCTTGAAGCCTCCGAACCACCGGGAGTCAGGCGGGCTGTGGAAGTTCCGCTTCAAGAAGATGAGGTCGCGCTTCGTTGTGGGCGAGCTGTCAGGTGCAGAGTTGATGATCTCATCCCAGTAGCCAGGCATATCGGTCAGGTCCGCTCGCATGCTGCACATGGGACATGAGACGAAGCACTTCATGCCCCACGCGAGGTGAACGTACTAGACGGGACCCTGTTCCTGAGGGATGATGTCGAACTGGTAGTCAAAGTTGACCTTGTAGACCTTGCCACCGGTCGGGAGGGCAGCAGCATGTTCATCGGGTAGGGCAGTCTGGTCGTCTGCCTCTTCGAAAGATGCGATACGGCTGTATGGTCCAGCGCCGCATGACTTGGGCATGCGAACCTAGTGATAATCCTCAGCAAAGGCTAATTGAGCAAAGTGAAAGATATCCGCACGATCGTATGCTCAGCCTTTCCGATGAAGACGTGGGAGCATCCCGACTCTTCGTGATCGAGCTCCATGGAACAGTAGGCCAGAACAGACTGAGGCTCCTCGCTCTTCGCGTCGCATCCTACGAGCACCCAGTCGCTGTGTTGGTCGAGAGAAGAGACAGACTCGGCGTTTGGGGACGTGATGAACACTTCTCCGAACGGCGAATCCTCTTCGAGACCGTCGTCGTCGATGCCGCTGGAGCCAGCGCCTGTACCTTCTGGGTCGGAAGGGCCAGTGTTGTCGTCAAAGTCTACGGTGAACGAAGCCGGCTCCTCTGTATGGTCGTATCCTGGACCAATCGGGATTACCCAGTTCTACGGGACGCAGCATGAGGTTAGCAGGACAAAGAAAAAGGAGTGAATTCACCTCGGGAACGGGCAAGAAGCTCTCGCTGGCTGGCGGCTGGCAGCAGTAGTTGCGCTGTCCCTTGCCCGAGCACGTCTTCTTCGCGTCACCCTGAATGTCTTGAACTTGGTCGGAGTGTCAGCGAGGTGCAATGCTGAGCGGGAGATGAAAGACTCACACACAGAGACGTACCCGACCGGGCACGCGGTGTCCAAGCAGGCAGGTACTGTACCCACCCATTTGCAGTCAGAGTATGCGCCGTTGGTCGAGCAGAATACAGGTTTGTTCGGCTTCGAGCACACAACAGGACATGTGGGCTTAGCGTGCGGCTCCTGATCGAAGGGGGATCCCAGGCCCTGGCTGCCGCTATCGCCTTGTTTCTCACAAGAGCCATCGTCCTGAAATGAAAAGACGTCAGCATGTCATGTGCGAACAAGAATGCGGTTCAATGAAAGCGCACCTTCGATCCCTCTATAGAGTAGGTGTCAGCATCAGGTCAAGAAATCGCATGAGAAGAAGAAGTCGCACGTTTTGCATATGTCATGAATATAAACTCGCTCTTGGAGTCCGTAACAGTCTTCCCGCCGCAGGTTGTTCCAAAGCAGTTGAGCGCATCCGTCGTCCCCGAGTCACAGCACAAGGCTTGAGTTCCCTTCGTGCACACCGGCCACTTGTCGTAACCGTTGACATCGAGAGCCATTGTGACCTGGCCGACTCCGCACTGGCCGTAACAGGTGCTCTTGCCTCCGCCTGTCCACTTACAATTCTGTGGTGCGGCAGACTATGCTTTTCTTGAGGGGACAATCTTGCGTAATGCAAGGAGGAGACGTACCAGAGGGCAGCACAGACTCGCTCGCTTGTTGCTTGGACAAGATGGCTTCCCCGCTGGCGTTGTCAACGCCGCGGTAAAACTATATCCGTCCGGACAGGCGACGCCACAGCCGGTGGTGTAGCACTGGTTGCTCTCCTCCTTGGACGCGTCGTTGATGAGCTCGTCGGCTAAAGATGAGTGAGTAATGAACTCAAGTACGTGAGGAAAACAGCGAACGGTATAAGGCACTGATGGCAGTATAGATCGCATCGTCTTGGTCGACCGACCACACGAAGGAGCCGCCGACGATCTTGTCCAAATAGTCCGTCTTCAACTTGAAGGTGTCAACGTCATCCCATGAGACCCACTGGAAATCATCAGTACGCAGGGAGAGGAGACGAGCAAGGCAAGACGAATGTACCTGGTCGTCGTTGTACACCAGGTACTTGACCGCCGCGTCTTCATCCAGGACCGGCGAAATGTCTTGGCGAAGAATGATCTCGCCAATCTCGGCAAACGAGAGTGTTCCAGGGTTGTTGGTGCAAGGGCCAGCATCAGCGGGACCAGAGAAAGGGCACTACGAGGATGAGTATCAGCATTCGCTTCGGGTACCGGCTTTTACCCGGGTCCGCTCACTCCTGGCGTGCTGCAGCCCGACGCTGACAGCTGGAACGAGCGTCCGTAGAAGCCGAAGCCAACGTTGACTGTATACACCGAGTGAGGCTGCTGAGAAGCGAAGCAAAATCACTGGAAGTTTCGTACCTTGCTTCCACATGTCGTTGGATGTGAACACGTTCTGGAACAGTTGGAGCGTCGTCTTAATCTCCGTCAGGTTCGTATGAGCGAGCACATAGCTGCCGATCCATGGATCCTTTCCATCCCACGTGCCTACACCGAACTTTAACAGGCATTGACAAGAGAGAGATACATCCCACGTACCATGAAGGTCATATGTCATGATATTGACAAAGTCGGTGGTGCCCAGCATCCCAGGGATGTCAAAGTGTTGCAGATACTGAACGAAGGCATATGAGACATCGAGACGACACTAAAACGTCGGCTACTTACCCAGTACGACGAAGGTGCTGTCCACGATAGGCCAAGGTCACCGAAGCTCGCCTTGAGCGACTTCATCATCTTGACGTAGTTGGCCTTGTCCGCGGGCACACCACCTCGGTCGTATGCAGCAGGATATTCCTTTGTAGAAGTTGAGTGTGCGTGAGGGCTGGGGCATGATCAGAGACTCACCCAGTCAACATCGATACCGTCAAAGCCAAAGGCCAACATCACGTCCAGGCAGGAGTCGCGGAAGGTCTTGATGTTATCATCGCTCCCCACGAGATTTGAGAAGATATGACTTGTGGGAGCGTCATTGAACGTCCAACCTAACGAGAGAAATAAGCTGAGGTCACGAGCGAGGTGAAAGAAACAACCAACCTCCGATAGAGAGGAAGACCTTGAGTTCGGCGTTGCGCTTCTTGAGCGCCGTCGTCCGGGTCCAGAGATCTCTGTCGTTGGGAGTCATCTCGATGACCTTGTAGGACGAGGAGATGAGCGCAAAGGCAAAATTGACTGACACGACGCATTAGTTCAAGAGATCCCCTTCGCACAATAGAAAAAACTCACTGTGGGTGAGAGACTCTACGGCGATATTCTCCGGGGGGTACGAGTCGCACTTGCGGTTGTCCGACGAGATCGCCCATCCTTCGTAGTAGCCAATACGACGCTTTGTTACTCCGCCGCTGTTCCCGGTTCCAACGGGCGACTTGGGGTTACAGTTCGATTGACTAATAGCTTCGTAAGAACGGCGTCGGACGGGTCGTCATGAAGAAATGCTCACCACCCGGTACCGCAAAAGTCGGACGTTTGACCGCAAAAGCCATACTGCGAGCCTATCCGTCACGCAAAATGAGCGCCCGAATGTCACTTTCTTCTAAGCAACACTCACAGCACACGTTCAACGGGCAGGTCTTGTTCTCGGGCGGCGCATATTGACTGGACAAGGGCGTGAGCGATCATGTGACGAGCACGCGTCAGATTTCTGCGCTTACCCGCACTCCGCCTGAGCGTTGCAGTTGCTCGTACAGTTCCCGCTCCCACAAAAGCTAGGTCCGAACCCGCAAAATCTAGCCACCGCGTTAGCACACGCCTGTGCGCCAGCATGAGTGAACACTGACCCAGTTTTGCCATTGCAGCACGCTCCATTTGCGCAGGGAATGGTAGGAGTACAGGAACCGATGGGCAGGCCGTTCGAAGGGATGGATGTTTGCGTGTAGACTGTCGGCAGGAAAGACAGACAGGCGACAAAGGCCGCTGCCGCAGCGACTAGGTCGAGATTCCGCATCTCGAAGGCCCAGTAACAGCGAAAAGCAGATGACCGCCGTAGGAGGGCCGAAGGGGGTAAGGTTGGTCGAGGATTCGTATTTGGTCCTGGGAGCTTATGCGTTCGGACCACAAGTGCTTTCTTTCATCAGGTACATCAGCCGATGGAGAATCCACCGCATTCGTGATGGTTCCGAAGTGCAACGAATGGAATTTCCACGTCGGCAGAGGAGCGGAACCAAGGAACGATGATGGCGCAGTCGTATAACTGCACAAAGCGTGGCGAGAGCAAATTGTACGCGTAAGCTTGGCATAAGCGCGAAAGGCGGCGGCGTCGCGTGACGCGTCGGGTTCACCTTCTCCTCCTCCTTCTTCTTCCGCGGATCACTACGTGCTTGCTAGATCTCACCTCGTCGCGGGCTCGGACTATCTTCCAGGCCAAATACGACGCATGTTATAGTGGAGAGTCATAATTTGTTTAGCCCGTGCGGTTATTCTTTCCGAACTTTGGTAATATCCATTTCAACATTTCCCCGCAACTGCACGGTTGCGCTTAGCGACATCGAGCTGCGGGGATGGACGTGATGGAGCATCTCAGTCTCGTGGGAGTACATCATAACCGAGTCGGCCCGCACGCTTTTCAACGCGTCAGAAGACTGAAGGGGTGAAGACTGCGAGCGCGACCGGCCCAACTCTTGCCCACCTTCCTTATCCCAGGATGAGGATCTCCCTCTCGATTCTCCTTGTCGTGGCAGCCAACGTTCCGAACGTGTTCTCAAAGTATACGCTACCCACCAAGCACCGGATCAGCGGCATTCAGTCTGCGCACGACAAGGTCTGGCATGATCGCCTCAAGGCCCAGCTCGTCGCGGCTGCGGCGTCTTCGTCTACGTCTGGGACATCCAAGGCCACTTCCGGCACAACTACTGGCGTGAAATCCACGTCATCAAAGTCCACATCGAGTTCGAGCAGCACGACATCGACGACTGTTTCCGTCACCTTCGCTGCGCCTTTGGCCACCACCACCGCGATTGACAACACGACGAGTCCTTTCGCGGACGGGAGTAACACCACCTTCACGCTCTACGACTCGGACTCTCTCCCAAACCCAGCGCCGCCTGCCGCGTGTGCGGCTGCACTCGAGGCGACTATCGCATGCAACTCGACTGTTCCCCTCATGAGGCGAGTCGAGCGCTTCGATTACGCAAGATCTTTCACTGACATGCTTCGGTTAGCGCGTATGACTACCTGTTCCAGCCTACAGACTTGCCACCGCTCTGCACGGCGGGCTGTGCGACATCTTTGTCGACTTACCGCGCCAAGGTCGCTCAGGCGTGCAGTGGTTACAACATTATGGACGGAGTCAACAACACGTACGCTGCAACTTATGCGGCGGACGTGGTCATCGCTTCTTACGACGTGCAATGCCTGTACGACTCGACCTTGAAGCAGTACTGCTCGCCGATCATGGCCTCGTTCAACAACACGGGCGGTCTTTTGGCTCTGCCCGCGAGCCAGCTCTGCACGTTCTGCACTCTTGAGACTCTCAACGTCACGCTATCCAATCCGACGACGTTTAGCTACCCCATTCAGGACCTGCTCAACGCGGCTGTCAAGCAATGTGGCACGTACGTACTCTTAGGTTTCTCTTAGACCTCGTGGCTGATATCTCCCATCATCAGCTCGTACAGTTCGTACGGCGTGACGGGCACGCCATCCGCAATCGTGACCCCTCCCTCGACATCTACGTTTGGTACACCTGGTGCTACTCCTTTGAATCCTCGATGCCAGGCGCGGGGCAAGAACGTCACTGTGGCCAGCAACACAACCTGTTCCGCTCTCGCCGCTCAATATCAAATCTCACCGTTCGACATCCGTTCCAACAACCCAGCGATCGTCGACGCGACTTGCAACGTCACCGCGCCTATCACGCTCTGCATCCCACCTGCCTGCACGCTGTACACTGTAACGGCAAACGACACATGTGACTCGATCGCTGCTCAGTCAAAAAACATCACCGGCACACGCATGAATCAGATTCAGCTCGTGTCCATCAACCCGGAGATTGGAACTTACTGTCAAGGATTAAGCTCGCTGGTCGGGAGCCAGATCTGTATCTCACCCAACGGTGGCTGGCCCAGCGTCGGCGTCTCCATCACAGCGCAGCCAACTCCCACACCGACCACGATCGCACCTATTCCCGTCTCGACAGGCCCAGGAACGACCTCCCAATGCGGACGCTGGCACTTAGTCCAGCTCGGTGATACCTGCAACGCAATCGTGCTCAAGGAAGCCATCACACTCGACGACTTTTTGACCATCAACCCGGAGGTCAACACGAACTGCACGAACTTGTGGTACGATTCGTACTCGTTCCTCGCACCTGCTTTCGTCTCACCTCTATGTGCAGGCTCGGTTACAACTACTGCGTTGCACCATACCCGGCGCTAACCAGTTCAGCCATGTTCTCGATCCCGACTGGCAACTACAGCAGCGGCACGATGAACTACAATCCGCTTCCGACTGCAAACTACACCGTGACCTACAGCACACAGACCTTCGAGTCGGTCGGCATCCCGGCGCCCACAAACGTCGCGAGCGGAACGCGCACGGTCAACTGCGGCTACTACTACAACGTGCAAAGCGGCGACACCCTCGCCTCGATCTCGACGACGGTGCAGCTGAACGCGTCCGTGCTGGAGTCATGGAATCCCCAGTTGGCTTCCGCTGCCCCCGTCGTGGGATCAGCGCTCTGCGTACGCTTCCCTACCGGCAACTACACGCTCTGGAAGGCGCCGCCGCCTGCGAATGCGGCCGCGAACAGCACGCTCGACTGTGCTCAATGGTACACGGTAGTGAAGAACGACGGGTGCCCGAGCATCGAGGCGGCCTTTGGGTTGACCGCCGCCCAGTTCTCTCAATTGAACCGTGAGTGGCGAAATGATCATGTTCGAAACCGTTTCTCATCGAGCAACCAGCGAGTATCAACGCTCAGTGCACGACCCTCCAGCTCGGCGCCGCCTACTGCGTGGTCTCCATCTACGCACCTGGGTACTCGACGGCGCCCGTCCCGACTGGTCCCCCGAGCAACTTGGCCAGCGGCTCCTTCACGAACTGTACGGCGTACCATACGGTTGCCTCGGGCGACACGTGCAACTCTATGGAGGTCGCAGGGGGCATTTCCGCAACGGACTTCCTGCGGTGGAACCCAGAGGTGAATGTGGTGACCTGCACGAACATCCAGCTCGGCGCTGCGTACTGCGTCGGCGGCGGAGGTGCGTTCTATCACTTGGCCACACCTCTGACCTTTGTACTCACTCGCATCCGCAGGTAACCAGTGCAGCAAGCGCTACACCGTCGCGTCCGGCGATTACTGCTCCAAGGTGGAGACTGCGGTCGGGCTCACGGACGCTCAGTTCCGGAGCTACAACCCGTGGCTCGACGCGAACTGCGACATGCAGGTTGGCCAGGTCATGTGTGTGGGCCCGAACGCGGCCGGGGGCTCTACGACGACGACCACGACGTCGAAGAGCACCACCACTACGCCGCCGCCGACGACCACCTCGACGACCACCTCGAAAACCACGACATCGACGACCACTTCCGCCACCAGCTCTGTGCCGACCAACCTGGCCACCGGTAGCTGGAGAAACTGCACGACGTACTGTAAGTACATGCTAGTGACGCTATCCGATGCTATGCTGACGAGTGTGCAGACAATGTGCAATCGGGCGACACGTGTGCCAAGATCGACACCAAGTACACGATCTCGTACACCGACTTCCTGCGCTGGAACCCCGAGATCACGGCCACATGCACGAGTACGCACTCCTCGCTGTATTCTCCTCTCGACCTTGCTCACCGGCTTACTCAGACCTTGGTCTTTCGTCGTACTGTGTCAAGGCTACGCCGGCGACATGCAGCAAGATCTACACGGTCGCGAGCGGCGACTACTGCTCCAAGATCCAGACGTCGCAGAGCATCTCGAACGCGACGATGTACAAGCTGAACCCGTGGCTGGATGCCGCTTGCGGTCAGTTCCCAGCTTTTCCCCTCCAAATCGGATACCAATACTGATACGTCACGTAGATCTCCAAGTCTCGCAAAACGTCTGTGTAGGGTGAAGGAGGCGGAGTTTGTGCTTGTGGCCCGTCAACCAAGTATTGCTTATCTATACGAATGCCTGAGTGCTTTCATAATCGTCGCGCCTTTACTCGAGAGTCGTGCATTGATTTCTACTCCTACATGATTGCAGCCCCGAAAGATAGAGAAGATGCCTCAGCCATGACCACGGATGGTCATCGGCAGATAGGGCGCCTCGATGGCCTGCACCTCCTCGGGCGTCAGCTTCCAGCCGGGGATGATCGCTTCCTCCATCCGTCTAACCTAAACGCGGTCGGCCGTCAGCGAGGTTCGGTCACAGAGAGAAAAAGACTATACCGTGCTCAGACCTACGATCGGTGACGTGACCTTTTCGTTGATCCACGCAAGAGCCACTTGGGTCATGGACCAGCCCTTGGCCCTCGCGATCGTCTCGACCGCGTGGATAATCTCCTCCGTGTGTTTGGGCGGGTCCTGATAGCCGCCACTGTTGCGACGACCTTGGTCTCGGGCGGTCGTCTCGGACAGCGGCCGGGAGAGGCGGCCTGCAAAGAGCGGGGCCCACGGAATGATCCCGATGCCTTCAAAGGCGCAGTATTTGTGCATCTCGCCTAGACACATAGATGTCAGCATCCTGCCACGACTTTTCGAAGGTACAGAGTGTCTCACGCTCTTCCTCTCTGCACAAAGGTACATCAGAGAACGTTCATCGACAAACTGACTGAGAAGTCTGACCTGTAGGCAGCAGAGTAATGGTTCTGGATTGACACAAACCGTGTCCAGCCATTCTACGCGTAAGTGAGCTGGCTGCTTCCTGAAGCCATGCCATGAGGTAGACCTTCTCTGCAACGTGGTTGTAGTGCGCAAACTGCCAGGTCCACATTGAGCTTGCGCCGATGTACCGGACCTTGCCGCTCTCGACGAGGTCATGCAGCGCCTTCATTGTCTCCTGCGCAACGGTGAGCCCCGGGCGTCTGGCCTCGTATAATCACGCACCTCCGCAGAAACATTCTCGAGATCGCACCGGTGGATCTGGAGGAGGTCGATGTAGTCCGTGCCCAGCCGCCTCAGGCTGCCCTCGACCTGGTTAAAGATTGCCTGGCGTGAGAGCCCTGACTGATTCACGTAGTCGCGGAGGTCCTCGTCCGCGACGCCATCCACTGAGGGCCCGGCGTCGTTGACGAGGAAGTAGCACTTTGTGAGGATCGTCACGCGGTGCCGCGGGATTTGGAACTGTCGGTGACGTTAGCGACCGAAAGGAGGAGAGGAGACGGCGCACCTGCTTGAGTGCCTTGCCGATGATGCGCTCGCTCGCTCCGTGCGAGTATGTGTTGGCCGTGTCCCACGTCGTCAGGCTGCGCTTCCAGGCCGCCTCCAGGAGGGTGAGACCCTGGCCGCAGCCATGATCAGCGAGCCGCGCCTGGCACGAACGATCCCGCGCACCTCTTCCTCGTTCACGATCCACGGCGCATACGAGTCGGTCCCGAAGGACATGCAGCCGAGGATTGGGACCGAGACGTGGAGGCCGCTCTTGCCCAGCCGGCGATACTCGATTGGCGGGGACTCCGACATGGTTGGATGGTGAGGCAGGAAGATAACAGGCGCGCCTATATATCCACCATGACTCGAGAGACCTGCTTGTGCAGCATTTCTCAGCTGTAGCAGTCCAGAGTGGCAAGTTTCGATGTAGTGCGCGCGCCTGGACGTGGGCAGGTCCTGGTCAAGAGCAAGCAGTCGGTCCCTGACGTCGCATGTCAAGTTCCACACACGCGTTTCGTTCATCCAGGCGGACGAAGGACTGGTACAGACTTGTTACCTATGGCGTACCCTACGCGAGCTGAACCCAGCTCTCAGTACCGCATTCCAGAATGATGTTCAGAATCCCATAGACCGTCGAGGCAAGTAATTGAATGTACACGGAGATTTGTGTGTCAAAAGACGCAGAGAAAGGCTTGAGTGAGGCTCGTTCAACTCTCGCCCTGTGCGTTCAAGGTGTGATGCAGTACTTGTAGCCAAATCAGGCACATCTCGCATCACGGACAGGCAGTGAAGGAGGATCAGCGCCCCGCGCCGATCGTGCCGATCCGCCGATCACCGGGCCACGTTCCCAGTCCGCCCTGCGCCTCGTGTGCGTGCATATCCGCGGGCGCGGCTGATAGCTTGGACACACCCTGCCGGCGACGGCGATGACACGCAACAAGAACCGGCTGTACCTCGCGCTCTACCGCGACGGCGGCGCGGGCGGGCACGACCACCAGGCGCTGCTGCTCGCGCCCAAGCGCCCGGGCGCGCCGGGCGGCTGGCGCTTCCGCACAGCGAACGCGGGCGGGCGCTGGGCGTACGCGGGCGCGCCCACGCCGGTGAGGACGAGCATGCTCGGCGCGCTCGTGCTGCTCGGCAAGACGACGCGCGGCGGGCCCGCGCTCGACGCGGTGCTCGCGCGCGTGCCGCTCCGCGGGATCGACGACTGCAGCGTGTGGGCGACGGGCGCCGTGCAGGTGCGTGCGTGCGCGGTTGGGTGTGCGTACGGGCGCTGAGGGACGGGCAGGCGCTTATAGATGAGAACATAATCGAGGTTCCGCCGTCGGACCTCGCGCGCCTCGCGAGGAAGGCGGCGCGCGCGCTCGACGCGTTCGCGGCGCTGCCCGCGGAGGAGCGCGCACGGGCGTCGGTGCCGACGCTCGGCTCGGACGGCGCGAAGCGCGCGAGCGAGGTCGGCGGAGGGGATGGCGGGACGACGTATGCGGACGAGGGCGAGGCATGGTGCGGATGAGGGACATGGGATCACGGACTTCGGCCACACACGCATGTCTAAACTACGCAGCACCACCCTACTTCTTGAGGCTGTCCCGCTCCCTGAGCACGCGCCCACGCACCGGGGGACGATGGTACGCACCTGACGACCGCCTCGATCTCGAACAGCACGTCCTTCGGCAGGCGCGCAACCTCGACCGCCGAGCGCGCCGGCTTGTGCTCCCCAAAGAACTCGGCGTAGATGCCGTTGACGGTCAAAAAGTCGTTCATGTCCTTCATGAACACCTATCTCTCCCTCAGCGCCCCTTCGATCCTAAGACAAAGCAGACACGCACAGTGGTCTTCGCGACCTGCCCGAGCACCGCGCCCGCGCCCTCGACGACCGCCTTCAGGTTCGCGAGCGCCTGACGCGTCTGCTCGGTGATCCCGCCCGCGACGATCTCCATCGTTGCTGGCACGAGCGGGATGCAGCCCGAGACGTACAGCACGTCCCCGACGGCGACGGCCTGCGAGTACGGTCCGATTGCCGCCGGCGCCGCGCCGACGGAGAGCGGCTTTAGGTTCGCGTGCGTGGTCACGGACATGGATCGTGCGGGGAGGAGAGCGCGGGGACGAGGAGCGCGTGCGATCCCGGCCCGCGACCCGGCGATTGTAAAGGCGCGGAGCATGGAGTACGCGGTCAGGTGACACACCGGTGCGGCAACGAACTCTGTTCTTGACTCTCATCGTATTCACCAGTCGCGTACCGCTCGCGCTCTGCACTCGCATGTAGTAAACACTCTGCTCTATCCACGCATTCAAGAAAGGGAGAAAATACGCGGTCAGGTGACACACTACGTGTGGCGCAATCGTTCAATTCCCGCCCAAGGAACCAACCCTGAATTACTTAGACTTCCCATTGTGCTACGACTCCACAACTTCACACGATTATCCACATGGGTTCAATTTGTATTACAACTTTAGAACATGACAAAACATTTGAGCACATTTCGGTGCTAATCGAGCCGCTTCGCGAGTTAGGGGAGGCCGGTGGTCTCTCCCCGCTCTAAAACGCGCCCGGGGGGCGTACGGACAAACACGCGCATTCGGGGCGCGCCTCTGGAGAACCCTACCAATCATAAATAACACAATGCCCCATTGATTATAGCCGTCTTTACATGAAGAAAATGGGGTGTTCAGTGCGTAGGAAGGTAGGAGACGAGGTTGACCTGCTGGATGTTGCCGAGGATCTGACGCGTGAGGTCATCAACGCTCACGGGCTGCTGGCTTGTGAACACTGTGCTGTCGTTCTTGATCGGGGTCCCGGCCTTGTTGAGCTGGACCTTGTCCATGAGGTAGTAGAAGCTCTGTGGGCGCGTGCATGTCAGCCGGCGCGCGCCTGTGTGGGGGAGGAAGAGGGCGTACGATATCGATCGGCGGCGCGCCGTGCACGCGCTTGTTGTTGTCGTTCGTGACCAGGTCGTTATACAGCGGGATCAGCTGCTGGATCTGCGAGTAGATGAACGGCCGGATGTTCGCCATGACGGAGTGGATGAAGTTGTCGTAGATGTTCGGCACGTTGCTCGCCTCGCGCTTCGGGGCGTCGACCGTGGCAGCCTTGTACGCGGTGTACCAGTCCGACCACACCTGCCGGATGCACGTGTTCGCGTTCAGGAACTCTTCCTGGATGGCGTACTGCGCGCGCCGCGTCCGTCAGTCACTGTCCCATGCATGCCGACCCGGCCCGCTCACGTCGTTCAAGAACGAAGGCACGCCGGCAGCCGCGCGGAGCACGGCGACCTGCTTTTGCGGGCAGTACCCTGAATGAGGGGACGGCCGTCAGCCACGCGCCTCGGCAGGCGCACGCAGATCCACGGACCTTCGAACGTATCGGTGTTGCTGATCGAGACCACGTCCAGCGCGGGGATCAGCTGCCGCTCGCCGTCCTGGATCGCGATGTTCTTCTTCACGTTCATCGTCTGCTCGCTGCACCGCCCTCTCAGCACGCGCGAATGGGTGCGGGTGGTCGGACGCAGCACGCACAGGATGGCCATGTTCGGCGTGAGCCCGGACTTGACGCCGGGGTAGCACTGCCCGAGGCGGCTCGTGACCGACGTGCCGGCCAGGTACGCCGGCACGTTCTGGAGGTTGTCCTTGGCCCAGTCACAGAAGTCAACGTCCTTCGCGGCATTCTGCCAGAGGCCGGGGATCCCGCCGAGGTAGTCGATGAAAAGCGAGGACAGGCTCTGCTCGTACACGTGCTCGCGGGCGTACACGGGCACGCCGCCCTTGCCCTGGCAGAACGTGAGCAGGTGCGGGCGACGGGGCGAGCGAAGGGACGCACGGAGGTGCTCGGGACCGTCAGCTTGCCCCCGAGGTCCACAGGGAGCGAGACGTATGAGCCCACGGTCGGGTCCAGCGAGCCCGGGTTGTCGTGGCTGTGTGCTCTGCGTTGAGCAGAGCGGCATCAGGGACCACACCCGGCGGACGACGTACTCGTAGTCGCTGATGACGTTCGTGGCCGAGTACGACGGGATCGGGACCGGAATCTTTCCGCAG
>LCTX01000123.1:0-19368 GCA_002233555.1 Limonomyces culmigenus | reverse complement strand
TGTTTTCTGGCTTCACAGAGCACTAGGGTCATAAGCAAAAAATCACTCCACCAATTTTTGTATAGATACATGGAGGGATGAAGCCAGGAGAGTGACATTCTCAAGGAGTGATGAATTCTCAAGGAGCGGTCAAAACCTGTACCCAAGACCGGTCAGCCCGGAGAACTCGGGATGCAGACAGTAGGCCCCTTCCGGGGTCCTCTTCACAATACAGCGAGGGTTGTCGAAGACGCCAGTTGCGCTTCGGGAGGTCGCCCACCCTTCCGGCGCCGTGCCTCCCCTTTTCTAGCACTTCGGAGCATAGATCGACGGCATCTCCACAGACATCGTGGAGAATAGCCGTATGTCCGCGCCAAGCGACATGGCAGGATCGAAAGGAGGGTCGATCGGGAAGCCTGCGCGGCGGAAAGGCGCGATTGCGCGGCCTCCGCACGTGGGGAGCAGCCTGCCTCGCACGATCACCGCCGCCGCGCCCCTCCCCCACTAACGACACGACGATGACGGACATCAGCACGAGCGTAGGCACCGTGCGCGCCTTCGCCGAGCGCTCGCCGCCGCCGCCGCCCTCGCCCGCTTTGTCCTCGAACGACTCGCTCGCGTCGTCCGCGCCCGGCAGCCCCGCCTCGTCCTCGTCCTTCCCCTCGCTCTCCTCCTCCGCCTTTCTCTCCTCCGCCGCCCCCGGCTCGCCCGCCGACGGCCTCCCCGCCCATGCCCAAGAGCTGATCATCCCGTCGCTCGCGCTCCCGCCCGCGCTGCGCGCGCCGAGCGCGGCAGGCGCTGCGCTCGGCGCGCTCCGCCTGCTCGTCCTCGGCGACGCGCGCGCGCTCGCGGGCGTGCTGCTCGACGCGAACGAGGACGTCGTGCACGCGGCCGACTGGGCGCCGCTCCCTGGTGGCGGCGCCGGCCGCGCGCGCAGGGCGAGCACGTTCTGGGTCGAGCACCGCGACGCGCACGGGCTCGAGCGCTTCGAGCCGGCGCGGAACGTCGAGCTTGTCGAGCTCGCAGATGCCGACGTGCGTGGTCCGCATTGCTGAACATAGCGTGTATGCGGGTGCTTATCAGATTTCAGACCGACGCCGCGCTCGCGCTCGTCCTCGAGCCCTTCCACGCCGTCCTCGAGCTCCTCGACCCCAGCGCAGCACACTCGCCCGTCCTCGCAGACCTCATCTCCTCGCCCAGCACCCCGCTCTTCACTGCCTTGATCGTGCTCACCCCGTCGCGACCGCCACCGCGCCTCGCCGCGCTCGTCCCGCTCATCGCCCTCCCGCCCGGCGACACAGGGCAGTTCCGGCCGGCGAACCCGGTCGCGCTGCGCGCGGGCCTGTTCCGTGCGCCCGAGACGCTCGCGGGCCTGCGCGCGGATGCGACGCGCCGCTTCCTCGCGTGGCGCGCGGTCCTCGGCGGGGACTCGCTTAATGCGAGCACCGTGCTCGCGCCGCGCCCGCGCGCGCGGCGCATGTCGACGCACCGGCCCAAGCGCGCGAGCGTCGCGTTTGATAAGGCCGAGTGGGAGGCCGAGTGGGCCGCGGCGCACCCGCCCTCGCGCGCGGCTAGCCCCCCGCCGCCCCCGTGCGGACCGGGTCCGGCGCTGCCGAGCCTGCTGCGCCGGGTGTTTGTCTTCTGGACTGGGTTCGGCGCGAGTGCGGGTGCGGGAGGGAGTGGCGGGAGGAGGAGGGTGTGGGCGGTCGTGCTCGGCGCGTTTTGTGTGGGCATCGGCGTGGGACTGGGCGTCATGCGGCGCGGGAGGGTGGTATGAGGAACGATCTACGGCCTTTATGACGGGACGATATGTGAACGCAGACTGAGTGTTGTTGATTTTGTGTCCCGCGTGAGATCTGTTGCTGCAAATTCATGACCCACATGAATCCATCGCATTTCTTTGACGGGTGAGGGGTATGACAGGGGTATGGCTGGCCCAGTAATCGCTCATTACTCAAGCCATCAGATATTCTCGTTTCCGCATAGCCTCGTCATTCACAGTGTCAGATATAAAGAGCCAATATGGCATTGTGCAATGTGACGTTAGTAACTAGAAACCCCTTGTCCCAGAGTCTGTGCATCACTCTGCTCTCCATCTACGCAGGGGTGGCGCCAACCTTGGGCGCAATGACGGCGTTGTACGAGACCGGGACGTGACCGTCCGCGGTGAACGCGCAGCTGGCGAGCGCCTCGGTGGTGTTGCTCTTGCCCTGGTAGTCGCCGGCCGTGCACCCGGCGCTCAGGAAGTAGAGCGACGAGTCCGAGGGGACGTAGTTGATGCTGGCACATGACGGGTCAGACGAAGGTCAATGCAGGAAGGTTGTTGCTCACCAAGCGCAGCGCCAGGTGTCGCAGAACGTGGTGCTCGTCGCGTGGGTGTACAGCTCGCGGAGGTCTGCGCCAAGAACAGGGGCCACGACGGCGAGGACGGCAGCAGCAATGAAGGAGGTGCGCATGTTTGGAAAGTCTGGTGCGGATGAGAAACAGTCCAGGGTATTCAGGCCAGCTTTTATGGAATGTCGAGACGGGCAACGGTGGCCGCGGTTGTCGGCAGCCCACCGCAGCCCGCCCGAGCCCTCCCGAGCTTGCCGAACAGAACCAGATGCAGCATTTAGTCGGATTGTGCCATCACCCAACGTGCGGTTGGAATGCAGTTTAGTTCAGAGAAGTCGAGGTACCCGGGTGCTTCTCGTCGGCGGAGGCGGGACACATCGCTTCAGTCGGCTTGGGCTTGCCGACGACGCTGCACCCTCGCCGCGATTCCACCTGGTGCTTGCCTCGCGCAGCGCAGCAACTGACACAGACGTCGGCGAGAGTAACCCGACATTGTTACTGCGCATCGTAATCGGGGTAGCCAACAGCATTTGTGCGGGCTCGACAGGCCGCGATATGCTCACGGGCACGCATAGTCTAGTCGTTGGGATACGCCGGATGGTGCAGCCATGATGGATGGAGGTATTATGTCGCAAGCAGAGTGATTGTTGCACTATCAGGTGTATCTTTCTCGGGACTTGCGACAGGCAGTGGAAGGAGAAGAAGGGCGGACAGAAGAGGAGAGTGGCGCGGCGCAGAACAAAGGAAAGTTACTCAGGTCCATGGCTCAAGCCGTCCGATCACTCGCAAAGCAGGATGAGCAGATGCTATAATCATAACAGTAGAATATTACACAAAGCCGAGAACACATGATGAGTACATCAAGATACCAGAAAAAATGGAAAGAGGTGATCAGATCATGGGGTGGACATCCTCGATCTGCTCGTCCGAGGTCTTCTTCTCCAGAGATGGGCGGCGCTGGGCGCCGAGCTCCATCTGGTGCTGCTGGATCTCGCGGCGGACCTCCGGGCCGTCGAAGAGCGCGGAGATTTCCTCGAGAGGAAGCGGGCCGTTCTTGCCCTTCGTCTCGATAATCGTGAAGTAGAGCCAGACGAACTCGAAGGCGATCCAGGCGGTGTAGATGGCGTAGTACTTGTAGCCGAGCTTGGGGAGAGCGATCGGGTTGACGTACTGGTTGAAGACGAGCGAGATGTTGACGGACTCCGAGGAGACGAAGAGACCCTTAGTACGGAGGTTGAAGGGCAGAATCTCGACCGTGTACGAGCAGAGCAGAGGGGACATGGCAATGTTGTCTGAAGATGAAGGTCAGCGCCCCTGAATGTGCACGATGAGCAGGACTGCTTACAGAAGAGGTAGTAGATGAAGAACATGGCGACGACAGCGTAGCCGGCCGACTTGTTGGGGTCGGCGACGGGGGACTTGGCGTAAATGGCGGAGGCGATCGTGATGGCCATGTACGAGAGACACATGCCGGCGGCGGAGGTGAGCCAGAGGGGACGACGGCCGGTGCGGTCGACAACGAGGGCGCCGGTGTAGGCCGTGACGACGTTCCAGAGCTGGAGTATACCGTTGATGAGGTTCTTCTCGCCGGTGGAGGTGATGCCGACGCCGGAGAGCGCGAGGTTGAGGTAGTACGAGATGATACCGTTGCCCGACCACTGCGAGAAGAACGAGTACGGGATGATGGCCATCATGCGGCGGCGGTTGCCCGGGGTGGCGAAGAGGTCGCGGTAGCTCGAGGTGCGGTTGATCTCGTTCTCGACGCGGAGGGCCTCCTTGATCTCTTGGTACTCGAACTGGATGAGCGGGTCGGACGCGTCGCCGTTGCAGTGGTAGACGGTGATGTTCTTCAGCGCCTCCTCGTCACGGCCCTTGCTGATGAGCCAGCGGGGGGACTCCGGGATGACGAGGAACACGAGGACGACCTGGATAGCCGAGGGCACACCCTGGAGGATGGACGGGATACGCCATGACCAGGTGTTCGGGATGGCGAAAGTGCCGTAGGTGACCCAAGCGGCGACGATCGATCCGAGGTACCACGACGAGTTGTAAAGACCGGTGATGGGCGCACGGTGGGTCGGGAAAGCGAGCTCGGTGATGAGGACGGGAGCAGCCATGCAAGCCCACGCGAGGCCGACACCGATGATGAAACGGCAGACGATGAACATAGCAACGTTCTGCGCCGCGGTCTGGAGGACGACACCGACAAGCATGAGGATGTCGCCGAGGAAGAGCGCCCAACGGCGACCGAAGCGGTCGTTGAGGTAAGGCGCAAGCGGGAGGCCGACGATACCACCGATGGACTGGATGGCGTTGAAGACACCAAGGACGGAGCCCGTCGGGTGGTTCTGGGTGGGTAGATGAGCACATGGGGAGGGCGAGTGCGGCAGCATGAGAACTCACGAAGTAGTTCTGCCAGTTCTCGACGGTCTGGAGACCGTTCATCATGGAGCCGTCGTAACCGTTGTTCATGGACGTGATGACGAGGAGGAACTGAGGAGGAGTCGTCGAGGTCAGCGAGCGTGATCTCAAGTGCGCAGAGAAGTGAGACTGACGAGGATGGCATTGAGGCGGAGGTAGTGACCCTTGTACCACTTGATGTCGCGGCCCGCGAGAATGGAGTTCAGGTCCTGCTCGTACTGCTCGTTGCCCTTCTCAGCGTGCGCGTGCTCCATCTTGAAACGGGGGGAGAATCCGAAGTAAGACGGAGGGAGGAGGGGAGGAGGGCGACTGAGTCGACGATCAAACCATGTCGGAACTGCCCAGGTTTTATATCTCGGCCAAGACTGAATCCAACACCCTGGCGGCGGCGTTCACGTGCATGCCGGGTGATCCCCTGGCTGCGGTCCGCAGTCTGGGGAACGTCATATGCGCTTTGTGCCTGGCACGAGGACAGGTCGATCACCCCGGATCAAAACCCTAAGCTCTAAAGCCTTAAAGGCTAATCAACTACGCTCGCGCCTGCCCCAAACTTCACTCTCCTTTTGCATCTGCTCTTCACCTACCAGGTGAGCTGCCAGAGGAGAGCGTAAGGCAGGCAGGATGAGGAAATTTGGAATGCGGGGGAGCACGGGGTTGCATTCGATCGCGGGGTCTGCAGCCGGCCGGCATGATCGAAGCCGGGATCGGTGTGAGCCCGCCTGCCACCATCAACGCCCAGAAGCTCCGCGTCCGAGTCCGGCCCGGACCGATCCCGCTCGTCTCCTAATACGCTAAGTATACTGCTCGCGTCCTCCGAGTCGGCGCTCGTCCCGGACCAGAACACCCGTACGAGCGTAAAGCTTATACGATGGTCTTTAATCTTGGGTAAAGGAGCGAGCGCGCACAAATAGAGTCTGTTCGGTATCTGTACTTGTGCAGTTGTGTGTATCCGCGCTTAGCATACTCAAAATGACAGGAACTTGATCCTGTCGGCATCTCTCACTAAAACTGAGTAAAAGAGCAACTGCGCCGCTCAAAGCTCGGCGGTTCCAACTTGCCAACTTCAAAAGCCGCATGTCGACGAAGAACTTGCCTGAACGAGCCAGGCTTCGCCAATGAGTGCGGTCTCTGTTACAGTCCTAAACTTTGCCTGAACTTGCCAATCCAAAGGCCACCAGCAAATGAACGCTGTCGCATGGAGCGGCGATCGGACGCCGTTGACGTGGGGGGTGCTGCCACGCCCGCGAGGATTCGCCTATTGCGTAGTGTCGCAGTCCAATGGAACATGCGCAACGGAGAGCAACCCCGGCACTCGAAACACACGGATCATGTCTGTGCTGGAATAGTGACTGTTCGACATAGTATCGTGGGCACGACAGTGACGCTGGATATACTTGCTCACTCGAAGGCCGAGTTTAGAGATAGGCGTATTTAGAGTTCACATCGCTTCGAGCTCTTCATCGGATCGGTTGCAGATATCAGTGACAGGTCGATCTAAGCCGGCTCATGCCCGCGTGAGTGTCAACGAAGTCTTCCGTGCATCGGACGTGAATGAGGACCGACTGAGCTCAGAGATATTGCACAGGACCCTCTCATGCCGAAGATTCGAAACTCTGAGACGTCGAGGAGCTTGCATAAGCTAATGTCAGCTTTCAAGTGTACGCCTAGCTTGAGCCCATCCTGAACACCACGAGCAGAGCGAAAACGACGGTGATTGCGATGAGCAGTATCACCGCAGGAAAAACGACGATGACTCGTGAAGCTGGAAACTTGCCGTCTACGAGGGCGTTCTGTACCGCGAAAAATCTCAAGACACCTGAAGAATATTTTAGAAACAAGTGGAAGTTATGGAAGCAAAACGAACCAATGAGCAGTGTGAGCAATCCCGTGAGAATCAGTCCACCACCGAGTACCTCGGCGAGGACGTGCATGTGATGGTCGCGTTCGGTGTCAGCGTCCGTGTGCGAGACTAATGAGATACGAAAAAGTTGGACCAGTGCTGGGTACTGGTAAGATACGCGATTCATATCAGACGTAGATGCGACGTACCAACCCCCATGGACGAGATGGCCAGAGACGTGCGGACGTAGGCCAGGAATGTCCGCTCTGATGCGAGGTGGTCGCGCGCAACGCTTCCCTCGTTCACGAGTGTAACAGAAGATTTAGGAAGTCGTCGCCTCTTCCGGCGTGTCAGGCCGTCATCTCGCTGGGAAGGTCCCTGCACGGAGGGTCGGTCGGAGTGCTCAGCGATCGTTCCGTACGAAGGATTCGTCTGTTGGGAAAGCAAGCTTGGCTCTCGGGACAGCTCGGCGGGTCGACTAGAGGACATCGTAGTGGATGTTTAAGAGGATATAGAGGAGGGTGATTGACAAGTATGAATGGTGTAACATCAGCAGCGAGTGGTATAAAACGTTGAGGAGAGTCGAAGGTCGCGTTCGCACACCCGGGTCCGGTGGACCGTGTTCTGTGTTGGGTTGAGATTCAGGCCACGTCCTCGAGCTATTTGTGTATAACTCTAGGCATCATGTCCGACTCTGAAGGCTTTGACCTCGACGACGCCATCCTCGAACTCGCGGGCGAGGGCGAGAAGAAGCGCAAGGCCAAACGCTCCGCCCAAAAGAAGACGAAGCGGAGGCGACATGAGTATGTTCACCCCGGCGCTGGACGCGCCTCTTATTGACGATGCACGAAGAGCGACTATGTCTGACACCGAGTCGGAAAAGCCTAGTCTGGAGAGCGAGGAGGACGAGGACGAGGGTGGAAACCCGTACCCACTCGAGGGCAAGTACAAGGACGAGGCGGACCGCGAACAGTATGTGACAATACGGCTGTCTCTACGAATTATTGACCAGTCATGCAGGCTATCGGAACTCCCTGAAATGGAGCGTGAAGAGATCCTCGCTGGCCGGCTGGAGGAGATGCAACGGTTCCAGGATCAACGCAACCTCGACGCCATGCTCCGCGTGCAGAAGGGCCAGGCTCCAGACCTGGAGGACAGTGTTGCTAAGAGTGCTAAGCGTGCGTTCTTTCTCTGCTGCCACCGTATCCTGGTCACTGATGGATTTGAGCAGGACCACATGCGGGGCGCTCTTCGAAAGAGAAGGATAGGAAGCTCGACGAGCTGAAGGCCCGCCGGAAAGCCAAGACGGACAAGAAGCCATTCGTATGTCCAACCACTCTATCTTTATCATCAGATGCTCACATACATCGCCAGCGCAAGTCCTCGCCAACCCGCGAGCACTCACCATCAGCGCAGTCCGACATGGACGTCGAGTCCTCGGACGAAGATGGTCTCATCTCTCGCGTCCAGCAGCGGGATGAACGTGAGCGGAAGCTGTACGGTCGGAATGACGAACCGCTGTCCATCAACGAGCTCGACCGTGTGCGGTTGGGCCGAACGGACATTGTGAAGGCGTCCCTCAAGCCATGGTTCGAGGAGTACGTCAAGGGTAAGTCACTTGTTCCAGCTGTGTGAGCGCTTACGATAACGATGATAGGTGCATTTGTACGCTATCTCATTGGCGACCAGCCAGGCAAGGGCCCCATATACCGGGTGTGTGAAATCGAGAGTGCGTTTCTTCGGTTCATCACTTGGATGGCGAGTTGCTGAAAGGACTTCCAGATCTTGGCGCGGAGCTTGTACGGCCGTATAAGGTTGATGGACAGACTCTCAACCAGACGCTCGAGCTTCGACATGGTAATTCGGTCAAGACCTTCCAGATGGACCGCATCTCAAACGCCCCTTTTACCGACGTATGTTGCTCTATGTTGTACGCTACACATCGAGTCGACGCTGATGATGACGCAGCAAGAGTTTGACCGATGGACGCTTACGTGTAAGAAGGACAAGACCCGAATCCCAACCTCTGGTCAACTGGACCGCAAGCTCGCGGCCATGCGCCGTCTGCTCGACCAGCCCGTGACTGAGGTCACCTCCTCTTCCTCCTGCACATGGCGTAACCTACTGACAGTCATCCAGGCGGACGTGGCGAAGATGCTCGAGAAGCGGCGCCAAGTCGACGGCACTCAGACCGGCGCCGGCGGGCGTGCGATGATGCTAGAACGCTCGCGCTTGCAGCAGGCACTCGACCTCGCGCGGAAACGGCACGACTGGGCAGAGGCGTCGAGCCTGGAGGCCGATCTCGCACGCCTCGGAGTCTCCGCACCCAGCAGCGCCCCCGCCCCACCCGAGGACGATCTACAGGAGCGCCTGAAGCAGGTGAACGAGAAGAACCGGCGCGCGACTGCGGAGGCTGCACGCCGACTCGAGCTCGAGCGGAAGCGGAAGAAGAAGCTTGATGCGGAGCGGAACCTTGCGTCTGGTACGCCCGATGCAGGCACTAGGTTGGTCCTACTTGCTCCTCTCTTGAATCTTGAAGTGCTAAGCCCCATGGTAGGACACCAGTGAAGAACGAGACCTCCGAGGTGAAGGTGGAGCCGCTGCCTATGGTTCCGCCATCTGCACTCTCTGGGAACGGCCATGAAGCGGATAAGGCCGCGAAGGAGGCAGATTCTCTGGAAAAAAGCATACTGGAGGAGGTCGAGCTCGATCTCGGCGATTTCTAATTCGGGCACAACATCATGAGTTGTTTTCTACGGGTTGATTATGCTTTTTTGTTGCTTTGACCAAACTCAATCTATCCCTCGTTTGCTTTTGTACAGTACATCCAACATAAAAATTACTAGATCCCCAGTCACGAAGGCGAAAGAGCGGCGACCAGTCGGCCGAAGCATGACTCCTTGGCTCAGCCTCACGTTCATTATGTTCAGACGGCCTCATCTCTTCTTCCTCTTCTCATCTCGTTTGCTATGAAATACTTTTCGACAAGAGGCGATGATCAAGTCTTGTCGTTTGAGGAGGTCAGAGACATCTGAGTATTGACTGAGTCCCATTCTGAACGCGTTCATCTTCCAGACTGTGTTGACGGGTCTAGCTCCAAACGGTGGTTTGTACATTCCAGAACACATCCCGGCTCTACCTCACAACTGGGAAACGGAGTGGAAGTCATACTCGTTTGCCGAGCTCTCCACAGCCGTGCTCTCGCTCTACGTCTCGGAGGACGAGATCTCGCGGGCCGATCTCCGCACGCTTGTGGAGAAGTCGTATAAGACATTTCGCCACCCCGAGACCACACCGATCGTCAAGGTCGATGAGAAGACGTGGATCCTTGAACTCTTCCATGGTCCGACGTTCGCGTTCAAGGACGTCGCGCTCCAGTTGCTCGGCAACCTTTTCGAGTTCTTCCTCAAGAGACGGAATGCACACAAGCGAGAGGGCGAAGCGCCCGAGAAGCTGACGGTAGTGGGCGCGACATCGGGTGACACGGGAAGGTACGTCGTGATACCCTGCCTCGAGAGCGAGTCTGACCCAATCAACAGCGCTGCGATTTACGGTTTGCGCAACAAGGAGAACGTCTCCATCTTCATCCTCCACCCGAAGGGCCGCGTCTCCCCTATCCAAGAGGCACAAATGACAACGATCACCGATGCCAATGTGCATAACGTCGCCGTCAAGGGCACCTTCGATGACTGCCAGGTTTGTCCAAACATCATCCTATCCATTTGCTCCAGAGGTTTACTCTTCACAGGATATCGTCAAAGCTCTCTTCTCAGACCATGAGTTCAATGCCAAGCACCGCCTTGGAGCTATCAACTCCATCAACTGGGCTCGTATCCTCGCGCAAACGGTCTACTATTTCCTCTCCTACTTCCATGCACGCCGGCAGGTCCCGCCCGGCTCCTCACTACAGTACGTCGTACCGACGGGCAACTTCGGCGACGTTCTTGCCGGGTACTTCGCCAAACGAATGGGCCTGCCGATCGCTCAACTGGTTGTCGCAACGAATGCGAACGACATCCTTGCGCGTTTCTGGCGTACAGGGCGATACGAGAAAGCCGAACAGACGGTTGAAGAGGGTGCAGCGGCGCCGGCAGCTGGTGGATCCGATGGCAAGCAGGCCACGGCTAGCGTGCGGGAGACGCTCAGCCCGGCGATGGACATCCTTGTCTCGAGCAACTTCGAGCGTCTGCTCTGGTATCTTGCGTACGAGGAGCAGGGTACGGACGGCAGCGATGTGGAGCGGAGGAAGAAGGCATGCGCTGTACTCGATGGATGGATGAGCAAGGTCAAGAGCAACGGACGTGTTGAAGTTCCCACCGCGGTGCTTGAAGCAGCAAGGAAAGACTTTTTGGCAGAACGTGTAGCAGACGAAGACGTATGTGCAGTGTCATCTCATGGAGACTATCCGCTGATGGCACAACAGACTTTGGAAGCGATCCGTCATTATCATGATCGCACACCATCCTATATCGCCGATCCGCACACGGCCGTCGGCCTGTCCGCTGCTCAACGCCTTGTATCTCAAAAGTGAGCCAATTTTCCAGTGATTTTGACGCATGACTGATGTACTTTCAGCTCCTCGTCGACCATCCAGATCGTCCTCGCCACTGCGCACCCGGCCAAGTTCTCCGAGGCGGTCACGCAAGCACTCGACGGCAGGAGTGGTTTCGATTTCGAACGCGACGTGCTGCCCGAGGAGTTCCGAGGTCTGCTCGACAAGGAGAGGCGGGTCATCGATGTTGCGGGTCCGGATGTCGAGCTGGTGAAGAAGGTCATAGAAAAATTCGCTACCCCAGAGGCGGAGCCGGGGCATCTGAATGCAAGCGTTTGAGGGGAAACTGTAGTATAAAGTGTATTATATTGATGCTGCAGGGCTCAATCAACGATACATCTATCATGCCCTCTCCCTCATCTAGATCACTGATGCTCAAGTGTCCCAAGAGAGTATGTGGATCCGTTGCGCAAAGACAAGGAAGCATCACTGGCATCGTAAAGATAGGCGCAAAGTCTTCCGGGGGCCCAGTGCACGACGTTCAGGCGGCGTCGGGAGTGTCGCGTGGCACCTTCGAGGGAGTCAATTTCGGTTGACCGCTGCCACGAGTTGTTGGCCTGATCTCATGCAAGCCAATGGACAATCCCTCAGGTCCGACTGAATCCCCACCCGGGCCAAACAGTTGCGGAGGGTCGAGCACACTCGAGAACGCGGGGCCATGCGTGGTCGATGTTGCTGCCACAGACGGCTGACTTTGTTTCAGAACAAAGTCACGCGTCATGAGCGTGAAGAGGAGGGACGTGCAATAGACTATTGCACATCAGTGATTGGCGAGCGACAGAGCCATACGAGACGAACCACGGCCAACAACGACGTGAAACGGAAGGAAGTAAACGTTGTCCGGAACGACGGCGTACTACAGCCGCGATCAGCTCTGTGATAAGAATATGAGAAGAAAGGGACTGACGGAAATAAGCTCGCCGGCCTGAACGACGGCTTGCAAGACACCGCGCTGCAACGCGAAGGTGGCCAAGAGCACAAGAGCACGAGCGCCAGGTGCATGACGTATTGCCCTTGAGCGAAGTTGCAAGCAGAGGGCTAAAACAACGCCGAGGTCAACGGCAAGGGCTGTGCTGCGAGCTGAGATGAGCGTAAGCATGATGGCATCCAGAGCTCGAGAATTCAATGAAATCCAGACCTATATTGAATGCGGTGTGGTTGATGGGGGCGTCAACAATCACCTGAATATACTTGTAGTGTATTTGAATAGCCTTGGCTGGGTGAGCAAATGAGTCGTGCGATTGTTGGAGTGAGACGTACCGGAAGCATGAGCCCCGTCACCAAAGCCGTGAGCGCCAGCACGAAAAGAGCGAGAGGCACAATGACTGGGGCCCGGACTAAGGATCATGAGTTTAGTGGACGTGTCGGAGGGAAACATTGTCAGAGACATACGAGCCCGAACGGTGTTGATATAGAAGAGCTGGACGATGAACGTGAGGATAGCGGATATGATGTACTCAGCCTGGTCAAGGTCAATCAACGAGTATAGGAGTGCCATAATCATGAGTCCTCACAGGAAATCCAGATCTGTAACAACTGTGAGCACGATGCATGTCGAAGATGAAGCCGCGGACGTACACGAGATCAATCGCGGTCATAGCAGGACTACAAGAGAGCATGAATGGGGGCGGTGTCGATAAAGTATAGAACGCACTCACAGACCCCATGACTCGATCGAGTAGTAATACATGGCTCGCATGAAGAGTGCCATGGACACTGTGTCAAGAGTCCTGTAAGGGCGATATGTCAGCACAGTAATTGATCAATGCAACGCTCACGATGTACAGAACAGTGGCGACGAGGGTTTTCCAAAGTTGACGGTCGTAGTGATACTTGTGGTAGTAGAGAAGCGTCTGCAGAAGCGTGATACCGTATCTGGTGGTGGCGGAAGGTCAGCTTGGAACCCAGATCAGCAGCGCGCCTGCAACATAGCGTACATACTGCTGGGCCCTCAGCATACCAACAGATCATAGTTAAGATACACTTACACCGTGGCTAAGAAGGTTCCGATGAGGGCTGGTCCATAGGGAGCCGCGTAGGACTGTATCGGTGGGCTTGCTGCATCAGTAGCCATTCGGTGGCGGTGAGGTTGATGCGCGGCCACGACGATCCTCCCGTGTTTTATTCATGAGTGCGAGGTATCATTCCACCCTCTCATAAATCATTTGTTGGCGCAATTCCGGGCATTCAAGTCAATCCGCGGGGACGTCCGTCAGAAATTGAGCAGAGGGACAGGACAAAGAAGCGCCACCCACACGGCTCACGTTCCCCAGGTCATGGCGTCTTCATGTTTGTTGGCTCGGCCCTACTTCGTCTTGGCATGGACAATCTGCACGAGGTGATCATGATATCTCTTGTGTAGGCATGAGTTGCAGCCCTATTACGGCCCAATCATTCGCCAGCGACGATCCTACAGGCCGAGCAATAAATGTTCGTCACTGCAGTGCTAGAGCCGAGACTCTCTCGCTCCCTTAGTCGGTCAGCGAATAAATAGCAGTGACATGATAACATGCTTGAAAGATGCGCCATGTGCCCTCACAAGATTTTCGGCAGCCGCAACGCTCGGAACAAATCGCAAATCCCATGATTCCGGTGCCGAAATGGTTGTCGTCTTGACAGTTCGTTCAAACTTTGGGGTCGCTTCCATGAACGATAGTGGCTCGTTACCACGGCACGAGTACTCACAACATCGGTGTTCTAGAGTCATTGTCCACATCGGCCGGTGCGCGGGATGAAAAGACGGAAGGTGTCATTTCTATCATACTACCTCCCTCGCCTGAGCAAGGCAAGCGCGAGCTCCTCCTCGTCCGCAAGGCCGCCCGTATCCATATCTAGGCCCTCGCCTCGGCTTGCTCTTGTCTTGTGTCGCTTTGCCGGTGCCTGCTCGTGCTCATCCTCAGACGGGAGGTCGAACTCAGGCGAGACATAGCCGTCATCCACGTCTGCCGTGTCCCCGAGGGTTGCGACACCCATCAGTACCTCGTCCCCACGCATCTTCATAGCACATCAGTATCTTTGCAGGTGGAAGAGAGAGGATGACGTGGACTCACCTCACGCTCGCGCTCGCGCCGCTTCCGCTTCTTATCTTTCTTACGTTCTCGCGCCTCCTCGCGATCACGTACATCCGCCGCTGAGACACGACTGCGCTCCGCCTCGGCATGACGAGCTCCAAGTTCACGAGCGGCCGCATCGGCGTTGGCGTCGGCTGTCCGGATCTCGAACGCATCGTGCGCGGTGCCGTCGTCCGCAAAGCGAAGGTGCAGTGGTGCGTCGCGAAACTTGGCCGCGCCCTTCTTGGTGGCGCTGAGCTTGAGCCGGCGCTTCGAGACATTCTCCGCGTCTGCTTTGGAGAGACCCGCATTGGCCTCCTCAACGTCGTCCGCGTCATCCTCGGAAGACGAGTCGTCGGATAGCTTATGGTTCGTGCGCTTGAGCGTAAGGAAGTCATCGGCGTCGTCTGCATCTATGCCGTCTTCATCATGGTCGATCAAACTCTGATAGTGAGCGGAAAGGACGCCCTGGTTCCGGCGCTCGAACATGCGATCGAACTTCGTGCGCACCGCAGGCTATAAGCAAGACTCGTCAGCGTGTGCTCTCCCAGTCCTTGAAGAGAGCTTACCTTCTGTGATGTCACCGAAGTGGGCTCGCCCTCCTCTCTTGCAGCTGGTTCCGCGTCCGCTGCTGCCTCATTCTCCGCTCCTGAAAGTGCCGGCTCCTCGTCGTCGCTACTTTCTGGAACCTCCTCAGAACCACTACCTTCCTCATCTGGTTCCACCGCCGACGGCGCTGCCACGCCTCGCTTGCCAACACCCTTGAGAAACTTGATCTTCGGCGCGCCTGCCAAACCCAAGCTCTCCGCAAACGCCAAAGCGTCATACTCCGCGAGATGGAACGTCTCCTTGTCTGGCTGGAGGTGAATGCTGCGCATGTACGACACAAACGCCCGCTGTGCGAGGTACTTGATATCGCTCTGCTTGAACGCGAGACCCTGCATTCGCGTGCGTACGTCTTCGGTCTTCTTCTCTCTGATGTTGATCTTGTTGACGGTGACGCCCGCGGCAGTGAGCTTGGCGAGCATGCCCGTCTCCTCGCTCGGCGTGAGAAGCAGGAGTGCGGCACCCGCAGCGGCGTAGCGCGCGGTGCGCCCTGCGCGGTGCACGTAGCCTGCAACGTCACCGGGCGCGTCCACCTGGAGGACCCATCCCACACCAGGGAAGTCGAGCCCACGCGCCGCCACGTCCGTTGCGAAAAGCACCGCTGCACGTGCCCGTTTGAACTTGTCCACGGCTGCAAGGCGTGCAGTAGTCTTTTGTCGGCCAGTGAGGTGCAGTAGCGGCACGCCCGGGCGAAGGCTCGAGAAAGCGGCAAAGGCATGCCGTACCTGCTTGGTGGAGGAGAGGAAGACGAGCGTCTTGGAGGCGGTGTGTGTGCGGATGAAGGAGAAGAGGACGGAGAGCTTGCGCTCGAGTGGGACGATAGCGTAGTATTGTGCGAGTCCCGTCGGCATCGCCATCGGCGCGTCCACAGTTGACGGCCCCGTCAGACCGATGGGCACGGGAGAGGACAGAGAGAGACGAGCGAGGTCTGCCACTGATGCAGTCTGGGTCGCGGAGAAGAGGAGCGTCTGGCGTGTCTTCGGGAGGTGCGACAATAGGGCAGCGAGTGTGCGTGCGAATCCGAGGTCGAGCAGCCTGTCTGCTTCGTCGAGAACTATACATACTCAGGATTGTGTCCCTTGATACACCGGACGGTGAACGTACCAAGGAGCTGGAGGCTAGACACATCAAAGCCTACGGTCTGGTCGAGGTGCTGGAGCAGACGGCCGGGTGTCGCGACGAGGATGTGCATTTTGGACAGCCGCACAGCCTCGTCAGAAAGGCTCTTTCCGCCGATGACTAGTCCCGCCGAAAAGGCATGGTAGCCACCAATTGAGCGCAAGACTTCGAAGATCTGCACGGCCTATGCAGGGCGTCAGCTTCAATCCTAACAGGAGAAGTGAAGTGTTGACTTTACCAGTTCACGTGTAGGGGAAATGACGAGAGCACCAAGTCCATCCTGAGCACCCCAACGGCGGCGGTAGAGGAGCTCGAGAAGTGGGACAAGGAACGCGAGTGTCTTGCCGGAACCTGTCGCAGCCGCGCCGAGCACGTCCGCACCACGTAGTGTGTGTGGTAATGACTCTCGCTGAATAGCAGTCATCTCTATGAACGAGGCCTTCTTCAGCCCTGCGGAATCCGTGAGTGGGCATGGCTGAGGGAGGTAGGTCGGACGGACCGCGTTTGGTGAGGTCAGAGAGGGGAAGGCCTGCAAAAGCAGAGAGGTCTGCTGGAGGAGTCTGTACGCCAAGGCCATCGCTTGAGCGAACTGAGTTGAGATTATAGTTATAGAACGCACATACGAAGTCATGTACGGCGCGTTCAAGGGCGTCGATTCGCGCCTTTTCAGAGAGTTTGACCGCCTGATGCGCATGTACCTTGAGCTTTGTCTTCTGCTCCTTCTGCTTTTCTTTCTTCTTTTGCGGTTGACGTGACGGGCCCGCGACGGCGGCCATGGTCGAGGATTGGGAGGAAAAGGTGAAGGACGGGCGCCTACGACTCCGGCCCGATTACCCCGCTCTTTCACCTCATTCCTGACTGCGAGAGCACGAGTTGTACTTGCTTGCGCTATCAAAGACCTGATATCAATTCCGAGTGGCGTTGGTTTGAATTCATCTGTCGTAGCGGTCGACGCGTTACACTTGATAATCGCTCATGTCTGATTCCTCCGGCGAGGCAGACCTCCGACTTAGCAAAGGTCCGTGCAGGTCTGGCTCTCCTTCCGGATTCTGAGTCCCTGACTAAAGCACAGTACAGACACCAAACGACTTGTTCTACTCCAGAGTCTTTCCTTTTTCGCATTCGGTTTAGTGAACAACGTGCTCTATGTCCTTGTACTGTCCGCGGCCCTCGACCTCGTGCCCCCGGCCACACCTAAGGGCATCGTTGCGCTCGCAAATATCGCACCTGCACTTGTAGCTAAAGCCGCTTGGCCATATTTACTGAAGGGGCGCGTGCGCTATGCGAGACGCATCGCTGCGTGCTGCGCCTTGTCGGTTGCGGGCATGATCGTATGTTCCTCGATTGTCCGCCCGACGGTTGCTACATGCTGAACCACAGACAGGTCGTTGCGGCGTACGATGCCCTCGGTGCACGTCTTCTTGGAATCTCACTCGCTTCGTTTGCCTCCGGTTCGCTTCCACGCTCGTTCCACACGGGTATCTAACTCACTCCCATGCATGTAGGGCTTGGCGAGCTCACTTTTCTACAACTCTCGACGTCATATCGTCCGAAGACTGTCGCGGGGCGGGCTGTTTCTGCATTTGCTGCAGGAACGGGTGCCGCGGGGCTCGTTGGTGCATTCGCATGGTGGGAGCTCCGTGCGCTTGGAGTACGCATGGGCGTTGGACTATCTGCGGTAAGAATGTCGCCTTCGTGAACTAGAGCGGTACTTGACAAACAACCGTAGGTGCTGCCGTTCGCGATACCGGCTGTGTACGCGTGGTTGCTGCCCTCACCATTGGCCTTCGCGCCCGCAAGGGTAGACGCTGCAGAGTACAGACCTCTGGCCGGGGGAGAGGCTGATGACGAGGAAGGACAGGTGGAGGAGATGGAGGAGCCAATGAGGGTCGTTCATCTGAGCGGTGCGGATAAATTGCGAATTGTGCGCCCGCTCGTCGTGCCATACATGCTCCCACTTTGTGAGTATTCTTCCTATCGTCCAACTCTTGAGCTCTTGCTGAGCATCTGCGACAGTCTGCGTGTATCTGGTATGTTCCACTCTTTGGGGAGAGTGAGCTCGCTGATCTGATCATGTCATGCAGTTCGAGTACACCATCAACCAAGGAATCGCCCCGACATTGCTCTTCCCTGTGCCCAAGCCCGAGACCATGATGGGACACTTGATTCGCTCTGTGCGAGACTATTATCCGCTGTGGCAGGTGCGTTACCCTAACTCCTCATGTCGGTCAGTACACTGACCCCTTGCCCAGCTTGTGTACCAGACGAGCGTGTTCATCTCCCGCTCCTCCCTCGTGCTTGGTCTCCCCGCCTTGCCCCAGCGTTTGATCTCCGCGCCTGCCATCATACAAGCGGGGATTTTGCTCGTGCTCGGTACACAGAGTGCTCGGTCCCTCTTCGGGGACGGAGCCGCCGCTTTCTTCGCCGTCTTTGCCCTCGTTGCGCTTGAGGGCATCTGTGGGGGGCTCGCATAGTACGTTACTTCGTGACTCATATTGTCTCTACCTTCTGAAACAGATGCAGCGTGAACGTGTTCTTCCACGTCAACCAACAACGACACGGCGACGCCCAAGCGCACGAATTTGCCATCGGGAGCATTGGGCTCGCGGACAGCGCGGGCATCCTCTGTGCCGCGCTGCTTGCGGTACCTGTCGAACTTGCGCTTTGCGGTGCGCAGGTGGCGAGAGGACGAACAGTGTGTCGAGATCTGTGAGACCGTCTACATGCACCATCAATAGTCGATCAACATATTGGTTCATTCTCAGCAGCCACTAGCTGAGCAGATCTTATATGAAGCATAGAGTAAGTAGTACATAGGGTATCGTAGATCCAGAACAGGGTATTTGGCGACGAAATCAAGGGCGAGTCTTAGTTGATGGCACCCTGCTGCCGCACAAACTCTTCAAATGCAACTCGAACCTTCGCAGTAAAGGTCCAAATGTCGCCCGTCTCGTTCGCTTCAGCGATAAGCGTGTCGATCTCAGGTAGGGTAGGGTCGCTCATAAGCACTGGGACACCTGTCAGAACGTGACCGCTCCTTGTATCAGCGAGTGAGAGGGCACATACCCTTGTATTCCTCCGTGGAGAGATCCAGTGCGAATCGAGTTTCGTATCCGTAGGGTGGGATGGTGAACGTGAAGAGCAGAGATTCTAGCCCAACTCCGTCGATGCGCATGTCGAGCAGTTGTTCGAGCTCCGTCCACTGTGCCCGAACCGCTGCAGCGCGCTTGTTCATGTCTACCCGTCCACGGTCTCTCTCTATGAAAAAGTTATAAGAGACGATTCTCGCATAGGGTGGTGCGAGGCTTACCACGCTGTAGATCCTCGACGTGTGTACGTTTTTGCTGAACCTGCTTTTCCGCCGCCGAGACTCGCGCCTGTAGCACTGAAGCCTTCTGGTGTAACTCGCTGGTCTCAGTTGTGATAAGTTCCGCCTCCTTCCGTTCGCGTTCGAGTTCTGTACCGCC
>LCTX01000118.1:4433-26370 GCA_002233555.1 Limonomyces culmigenus | reverse complement strand
TGGGCTCGTCCTCAATCACCCAGTCTCGTAGGTCAATCAAGGATATCTGCGGGTTTTGTAATGACGCCTTCAGGGCCGAGTGCGAAGGAGTGGACGGAGTAGGAGGAGCGCTCGGCCTGCTGTACGTCTCCGCGCCGGCATAGTCGATTTTGAAATCGTGTAGGGGTTCATCGTCGTCTTTCGAGATGATAGGCTGTCCCTTCTCGAATGCCTTGATACGGGATTGTAGTGATGCAGCGGGCATGAAGCTGAGATGATGGGAGGAGGAGAGACGCGATGACCCGGGTACCCGAGGTCATGCTCTACTTTTGGCGCTGACAGACAAGTCTAATGAAGAATCCCGATGCGGCGATGCATTATCTATTAGACTACCTTGACACCGCTGTTCATAAGGTACATCTCGAACTCCTCCAATGGGTCCGCCCCATCGTCGTCTTTGGAAGGTGCCTCGTCACGATCCACAGGAAGAGCTGCGTTGATAGGTGAAGGTGGGGCTGAGGGATCTGAACGAGGTTGAAAGTCTAGAACAACACTTTCGTCGACTGCATCCTCGTCCGGAAGGAAGAGAGGTGTAGCGGGTCGCGGCGGGCATGTTAACACCTACACATGCGCCAAGCATCAGTTTATGGCCAGACGAAACACTCAAAAGTATGCGGTATACCTTGTCCGGTGTGCTTTGGCGAGGCTGAACTCTATCGACGCTGAGACGAATGCGCTTGGGCGGATCTGGGCTAGGGACTAAGTCGGAGGCAGTGCGCTTGAGAGTCGGTTTCGGGCCGAGCATGGGACGGACAAGAGTCTGGCGTGGCTGCTCAAGGCGCTCCAGCTCGTGATCGGGTAGGCCAGAGATGAGGTCGTCGATATCATAAGAGGAGGAAGAAGAACGTCGTTTGGGAGCGACAGTGGTCGATTTGAGGAGAGTCGCGACGTCGGGAAGGTCGTCATCGCTGTCAGACAATGGGTCGCGCGGAGGAGGGGCGTAGGTCACAGAGTGCAAGTCAGACAGAGGCAGGTCGAAATCCGGAACAGGCTTGCGCCGCTGTTCTGGTGCGAGAGACAGAGGTTTTACAGAGCTCAGTCGATCAGGAAGCTTCAGTCGTTGGCCTTGAGTCATGCCGAGGTTCTTTTCGACTTGAACACTCGAGTGCCAGTTGGCAAGTTGCTGTTGCCGAGTGTCAGGCGGAGCGTCAGCTGACTTGGCGGGTTTCGGTTGTGGTTGGCTTTTGCTCGCAACTGGAGCGGATGCTGCGTCACGTTTCGACTGGCTCTTGCTCGCCGCATCCGACACCCGGTTCTTGATAGCTGGTGGCTGGTCGAGCCCTTCCCGACAGCTTAGATGGAACATCAGTCACCCGAAGCGATCGAATCATACAGAAAAGGTGACCATAGATGCTTGCACGAGGTCTTGTCTTTGCACGTATGATTGCACCTACACAACTGTCAGTCACACCAAGCTCGCATTCCGCCATGAGAAGTGCGTACTCAAACTTGCCGCTGGGAAGGATCTTCGGAGGTGGCTCTGGACAATGGATGAGCAAAAGGGGGCATCCATATGTGTCCAACCAACTAGATGGTGTAGCCTTCGCTTTCGTTGGAGTGCTGACGTCGACGTCCAAGCGGTGGTCGCGGGATATAGGCTTCAGTCCAAGAGTCAGCTTGTGGTGGTCTATAACAATCATTAACTTGCCAATGAAGGGGTCGGGCGAGTATCCTGAACTGGGAAGTCTACAGGAGCTACGGTGGGTTTGTACACCTGCTCCACGCCGACACCTGCTACGTTTTCCTGCAAATACCTCTGTCAGCTATGACCGTTCAAGGTCGGACATGAGAGTGTGTGACCGAGGTGATCGAGACTACTAGTGATTGACTGGGCTTCGTCAGTTCCGCAATCACGATGAAAGTCTTCTGCTCGCGAAGAGCTCTGGTTCTACATACTCTCAGATCTCAACTCCCGACGAGCGAGAAATTTGATACTCACGGGATGCGCCGAAAGTCAACAAAGTCGAGGTCCGAAGTTAGAGTCAGAACGTTGGTGATATCGTGGTACTTGGTGTTGCGCTGCTTGAGAGGCTGACTGCCCGCTTGTAGTCCACACTGCACCAACAACTCAACCTCGAGGGAGTTCCTCCCACCTCCCCTAACATGCCTCTCCTCCACGTTCAAAACGTAGGAAGGGAGAGTCATGGCAGAAGCGATCAACTCTCGACCAAAAGGTGGCCGGCGACCCACAATCTACACCACGTGAGCGACTGAATGTAGCTTCTGCAAAGCAAGTGATCACCTGCTCTATACGTTGGGGTTCTTGCGAGCGAAGTTGGGCAATCGTTGCGATGTCATGTTGAGCCAGCACCTATCGTATGAATGTGAGAGGCATCGTAAACATGATCTCTTCGTACCAACCTTCATTCTGCATCGCAAATCAGAACAAAATTTCTGACTGTTCTTCTAAAGAAAGAACTTACGTTTGAAGACCGATTTGGCCGACTTGTCGTAACACTGTCGGTCGATCTTCCCAAGCTTTGGCGCTGAAGCACCTCACTCTGCGCAAGGTCAGTCAAGTCGTCTCCTTCGGCACGCCCGTACTTACAACTCCAAGCCGTGCTTGATGAGGGCACCGTACTTTTTGAGGATGCCGACCTCAACTACACCTGTTCCATACTCAGATGGTGCTCTCGGGTTCAGCATGCAAAACATACCCCGCGCAAGTTTCGGCCCGTGTCGGAAGATGGACAGAGCATCTAGGCTGGGCTGACTCTCGTTGCTCTTGTACTGAGCGTCACTGAGAGGCACGCCACCGAGGATAGCCTAGGCAATGCATCAACTGTCAGCCTAGTGTCATGTATGTGCATCTATCAGCACCTGGATAAGGATGAACGCCTTGTCAGAGCCTTTCGCGATCTTCTTTGCTTTGAAGCGGATATCCTGATGGTTATTCATCTTCGCGTAGATCTAGATGAATAGATTGAGCAAACTGGGATACGAAGGTCACACAACTCTTGCACCGTTTTGTCGGCGGAGCGCAGTGTGACATCGTCGAACCTGCATTGAGAGTTAGCTCACTTCAGATGGAAGACACATGTACGTGCTCGCTGGCCTCGGATAACGTCTCAAGCTAAATTTGCCACTGAGTAAACTAGACTCTACTAAAGAAGGAGGAGACTCACGACGTCTCGCAGAGAAGCCTGTTCAGGCAGGGCCATGATGCACGTCATCTAGAATTGGCGCGTCATCGAGCTTGTCACGACGGCGAGATAATGCTTACAGTCGCTTGTCGAATGTAGAGCTGCCATCATAGTTCAACTATCGCTTCAAACGAACCAACGGCACTCACCTTGCTCATGGTCTCGCCGAACGGAGTAGATATCAAAGCTCCATCTACCTCGGGATTCATCTCGATGAACCTTTGTTGCTCGAGTCCCTCGACAGCTTCCAGTACAAGTGCGTCGAGACGGTCCTGCCAAGTTTCATCGTGGCCTTTGCCGAGTCCATAATGACGTGGGTTTTGCTGAATACGTTGGTAAAGGAACGTGCGGTGAAGCCATTGTCTATAAACGCATGGTCAGCGCTCCAAGTTGAATGGAGTTGTTGCTGAACACATACGTGGCCGAGCGAATCGATGTGATCGCACCGAGCGAGATTTCGGAATTGAGATGCTCGGTGAGGTTAGAATGCAGACAGCTCTCGATAGTCGTTCCTCCAGACGTGAGGTCCGCATATTTCTTCACTAACTCGGGCTCGCACATGATAATCGCCATGCCGTCCTTGTCTACGCAGCTGAGCGTATATCTGGCCTCTGGGATGTCATGACTTACCGAATTGAGGACGGCCCTGAGCAACTGATCAGCACTGATGAAACTCGGCATCACAAAGAGGCACACACAGCACGACCGATCATCTGCACAACGTCCAGGTCGGAATACTCGCAGTCAGATCCGTTGAGGTAGAGTTTCACGCCCTTGATAACGACGGTATGGGCGGCTGGAAGCTACTCAGCAAGAAGCCCAGTGTGCCATGAGTTATAACTTACGCAGATTGACGCCAACTGCCAGTGTCTATAGGCAGAGGATGCATTAGCAACATGCCGGTCGTAACGGTAGATGAATACCAACCGACGTGGACACAAGCACACGAAGAAGCTTGTCAGTGTACAATGTCTCCGTTCTCCTTCGGTCGGAGATGCTCAGTCCTGCGTGGTGAACGCCAATGCCGCAAGATGCCAGGTCTGTCGATTGAAAGGGTAAGTGAGTGGCGTTGTAAATCATGTTTGTACCGTACCGTCGAGGTGCCGGTCATCAAACCCAGACTCGATCCTGTAATGCGTTTGCGTTTCATGAGGAGCAAGCTCGTTTCATCTTCACGCTTACACTAACGTCTTTTCAACCGACCATGGAAGTTTCTGGTGCCTTTCACGAGCAGCCTCATACTGGGTTTTCAGATGATTAGCTGTGAGCAGAACACCTTTGCGTGTGGTGTCACTTGGGGTACTCGTGAGTCAACGGTCCTCGGAGATATGAAGAGTTGCTCACAAAATGAGAATCGGACGGTCGGTGGTACAGTATTGCTGAAGGACTGGATACAGTTGGGCGTTCAAGGCGCTGGCGTATTGGAACAAGTTTTGATTGCTTCGTCGAGGTACGGGGACGACATGGCGAGTGAGTTTGCAAGGTCCTGTGGCAGGTCAATTTGGTAACAGCAGCATCGACCGAACGCAGAGACTGACGGAACTCGTCTCCAAACTATCGAGGGCACGTCAAATCCATTAATACGGGAGCGAAGTGGGTAACATACCTGAAACACGACCGCAGGACCTGTGTCATCCGAGTTACCCACCCACGCTGCGATGTCATGGATGTTGGGTGCAGTCGCAGAGACCATAACGGCTCGAAGGCCCTCTCGGTGGGATTTCATCCTTGCCACCACGACTTCGAGGGTGCTGCCTCTAGTCTCGTTCAAGATATGAACCTACCGCATGTCAGAGATTTGGCGTGCGAACATGCATCCATACGTCGGTACCTCATCGACCATGAGCAGATCGATTGAATTGAGGATTCGGGGCTGATCTCGCCTGATGAAACGATTCTGTAAGTGCGGATCATCCACTCGTCGCTAATACCGCACCAATTGCGAGTGAGACTATCCCACTTCTCGGCCTAGGATATGGTTGTCACATCAGTAAAGAGATGATACAGCCGAGAGAGAGGATTCTCACGGTAGTGACACTGACGGGACGTTGGTCATCATCACATCATGTATGGCTACGAAGGTGAAGAGTTGGCTTACATGATGCGAGCTCGTTGAGCTTCCTTCCAGATGTTTTGTCCGGTGTACGTTGTATCTCCAGTCAACTCGCAACCTGGAGCTTGGTCAGGAGAGCCATATGGAGTACAGTGGAGAGCTACAGTGGACGCCGAGACCCTCGAATTTTGTCGTCCAGTCATGGAACCGTTCCGAGCAAAGTGCCTATTGCAGACTTAGTACCGTCTAAGTGCACGAAAACATAGACCATCACCTTCGTAGGTGCCATATAAACGCACTTGCTATCCCTTGAGGGACCGAGGAGCATGCGAACGATGGCGAGCTCAAACACTGTGGTCTTTCCGCTTCCCGTAGGAGCTGAAAATGTTTAGTTGTCGATGACAGTGACAGCTCAGAGCTCCCTCGTACCACTCAGGATCTGTTCCAATCCACGTTGTGAGCCAAATGACAGAGTTTTGTGTGGGTGAATGGGCTCACCACATTGTCGGACGTCTCATAAACCTACACAATTTGAGTCAATCACAGAAATGAGTAGCTTCAACCATACTCACAGCAGGAAAGCACAAGCTCTGAACAGCGTTGAAGACTCCATATCTGAATATCCCTCGATAGAGATCGGCTATCAACAAAGTGATGAGGTTCGGGACTCATGAGCTGACGTTGAACCGTACGCAATCGAGATATAGGTACAAGGGAGATCCCGTGCTTGTTGCGTGGGTTGCTGCCTCGCTCCAGGACGAGAGAAGCGCCGTATTCGTCGCACATAGGGTCATCCTTGAAAGTGGTCGAGCGAATGAATGCACTCTGATCATTGCTAAACGCACCTCGGGTACCAAGTCAAGTGTATGCGCCTCTTCAATTGCGTCTAGCAGCGGATCTTCCTCTAAATACTGCTCGTACTCGGAGAGGTAGTCGTCATGCTCATAATGCGATGAGGCAGTGAGGAATGGCGAGTGGGGGAGTGGAGCGTGGCCAGCTTCGATTCGTTGAGCAGGCGAAGGAGACGAAAATCCTGGGCCTGTATAATATGATAAGTATTCAAATATCATGCAGACAGCTTGGTATTGACCGTTCTCCTCCATCTCCCAGTCGGTTTGTCCAATGTGGGAACCGAATGGACCAGTCGTCAAGGCGTGAGAGGTGCCTGGAAACATGACTGGACGGTATATAGACATAGGATCATGCATAGATCCAGATCCCCCGGCGGCTTGAGCCTGTGGCAATGGATGTGGGAAACCGGGTGGGCGATACGGGGTGTGTGGAGGATAGTCCATTCCGCAAATCCGTGTGCGGGATGGTGGACGTATGCAACGAGTACGAAGGCTCAGCTTGCGATAAAGTGTAGTATAGACTCGCGAAGTATGAGATCTGAGAGCTCAAACTGAAAGCTTAGGCCGATTTGGGACCAAGTGCGATGAGAGAGTCGGGAAGAGTGGCGGAGAGACGCGCAGGAATCCCAAGTCTGTCTTACGTCATGTGACCGTGCGCGCTCTTCTCCAGACTCCGCCGTGTGCAGCTCGAGTTGATCGCGGTTCCGCTCAGACTATCATGGCCGCCCTTGCCGCGTGCGTGTGCTCCATAGCTCTACGAGATATCTCTGACGCTCCAGCGTCAGTCTCCTTCCCACTCCTGTCCATGCCTCGCTGGTTGAGGATGATTACGCTCCACAAGACCCGGGCTCTTCCCAGGCAACCACGACTAGCCTGGTATCTCGTACACTACCTTACGGCCAGCGCAAGGGATGGAGACCTAGTGCACTCGCCGACTTTGGTTAGCATCACATGTTACTCAGGCTTGTCCACGATATTGAACTCAGCAGGTGACGGCGGTGCATATCCGGAATGCCATGTGGCTCAGTATCCTCTGGAGATGGGCCGCAAGAAGGTGAGCTCTTGTATGTATGCTTTGCAGTGGGAAAGTGACGTTCTCTTAGGCTTCTTCTGGAAACACGCTCGCTTTGCAAGTGGACAGCGAAGGGAACGTGCGCTACGATGCCATTGCTCACCAAGGGCAACACCCTGGCAAGCACGTCCAGTCACAGTTCAAAGACCTCGTTCCTCTTGCCTACCGCAAAGACCTCGACGAGTCTGCCCGAAGTATGGAGCGCCCCTCCGACGAAGAGGTCCAGGCTACAGCTGACAAGACACGTGCGGCGTTGGAGAAGATCACCAACGGGAAAATCAAGGCCGCTCAACCCAAGCATGTGCCGGATAGTCAGGGAAAGACTTCCTTCATTCGCTACACTCCGGGTCAGCAGAACGGCACCGGCCTGCAGCAGCGGATCATCAAGATGACCGAGGTTGTGGAGGACCCTCTCGAGCCTCCGCGGTTCAAGCACAAGAAGATTCCCCGTGGTCCTCCCAGCCCTCCCCCGCCTGTCCTCCGCAGTCCTCCTCGGAAAGCCAGCGCGCAGGAGCAGAAGGACTGGATGATCCCGCCCTGCATCTCAAACTGGAAGAACAACAAGGGTTTCACCATCCCTCTCGACAAACGGTTGGCTGCCGATGGCCGAGGCTTGCAGGATGTGAGCTCAATAGTGAATATGATGACCACTGCTGAGCAAGTTTCGTGTGTTCACAGGTGCACATCAACGACAACTTCGCCAAGTTCGCCGAATCTTTGTACATTGCCGACCGTCATGCACGAGAGGAGGTTCGACAGCGGTCCCTCATGCAACAGAAGCTGGCGCAGAAGGAGAAGGAAGCGAAAGAGGAGAGTCTTCGTCTTCTCGCTCAGCGTGCTCGAGAGGAGCGGTCTGGCATCGCGCCTCGACCCGTGCATACACAAGCAGCTCAGATGAAGTCATCACTCGCAGCTTATGGTAGTGACGATGGATCTGGATCTGAGTCGGACGCTTCACCCAGCGAGGACGGTGAAGACGAGGAGGCCCGCAAGGTTCGCGACCAGATGCGAGCGGAGAAGCGCACGGAGCGTGAGCGGGAGATGCGGATGAGCAACATGGGACAGGAGCAACGTGCCAAGATGCTCGCTCGCCAGCAGAACCGCGATATATCGGAGAAGGTTGCCCTGGGCCTCGCGAAGCCGACATTGACGAAGGAGTCGATGCTCGACTCTCGCCTCTTCAACCAGGAGTCTCTCTCGGGCTCGTTCGCGGACGAAGACCAATACAATCTCTACGACAAGCCCTTGTTCCACGGCTCTTCGGCCGCTGCCGCCATCTACAAGGCGCGCGGCAACGTCTCCGAAGGCAACGATGAATCATTTGGCGGAGGCACTACTGACGGTATCAGCAAAGCCCTCGACAATGACCGTTTCGGACTCGGCCAGCCCAGGCAAGGATTCGAGGGGGCCGCAGACCAAGAAGTGCGTGAGGGTCCGGTGCAATTCGAGAAGGACACCGGCGACGTGTTCGGCCTGGACAAGTTCCTCGACGAGGCGAAGAGCGGCAAGAAGCGCGGTCTGGATACTACTGCGTGAGTGAATTTCCGTCCCACATGAGGTGTCGCTAATGATATGTCGGCGTTTCACAGTGCTGGTTCGCGCAAGCGACAGCAAGTGGAGCGGGCGAACGAGCAAGATTGAGTAGGACCCTCGTTATTTCTGTTGTTCCTTCATCACCTGTGCCTATATCCATTCATAGCTTGTAATGACTACATATATACATGTGAAAGAGTCTACCTCCTAGTCTGTGGGAAAGGCGAGAAAGACATGTCGGCACGTGCGCAGGGAAGCTCTGCCGGTCGCTGACGCGGACTCGGGGCCGGGCATTATTGATCTCTCCTTCGACCATATCCTTCGCCTTGCACCCGCTTGGTGATCCTCTTGCCCACAATGCTCGCACAAGCATCAAGAAGGGCTGCATCTCGTTCTCTTCGCGCTGCCGTCACACGGCCGAGCGTAGCTCACGCTCGTCGGGCTCTCGTGCATTCCTCCAATGCCGACCGAGCAAGTGTTGTCGACGTGCCAGCGGCATACCAGGATGAGCTCTTCACCCCTCAAGCGGGTAAGCAAGCGCTCTTCGTCATTTACCTATGAATGGCTAATGGACATTGCTTTAGACATGCTAGGCTTCAAACTGGAGATGGCGCAGCGGGAGGACGGGCTGACTCAGAAGGAGCGCCCGATATACTTGGACATGCAGGCCACCACACCCGTCGACCCCCGGGTTCTCGATGCCATGCTCCCATTCTTGACCGACCAGTACGGCAACCCTCACAGCAGGACGCACGCTTACGGCTGGGAAGCGGAGAAGGCGGTGGAGGTCGCTCGCAAGGTATGTGAAAGCCGCAAGGAGGACTTTGGCTTTTGAAACCTGACAACATGATAGGACATTGCCGACCTTATTGGAGCGGATAGCAAGGACATCATCTTCACCTCCGGCGCCACAGAGTCCAATAACATGATCATCAAGGGCATTGCACGCTTCCACGGAGAGAAGAAGAAGCACATCATCACAACACAGACGGTTCGAGCGCCTGTTATGACTGTAGTTCTCGATACTGAATACGCTTTACAGGAGCACAAATGTGTTCTTGACTCCTGCCGTGTGCTACAAGATGAGGGTTTCGACGTGACATATCTGCCCGTTCAGAAGAACGGCCTCGTCGATCTTGTCGAGCTTGAAAAGGCCATTCGTCCGGACACATCCCTGGTCTCGATCATGGCGGTCAACAATGAGATTGGCGTTATCCAACCCCTGCGTGAGATTGGCGAGATCGTTCGCCGTCATCGTGGCGTTTACTTCCACACCGACGCTGCTCAGGCCGTCGGGAAGATCCCGCTCGACGTCAACGCCATGAACATTGATGTCCTCAGCATCTCCGCGCACAAGATCTATGGACCTAAGGGCGTTGGTGCGGCCTACGTGCGCCGCAGGCCGCGTGTTCGCCTGGAGCCGCTTATCCACGGCGGTGGTCAAGAACGAGGTCTCCGCAGTGGAAGCTTGCCAGCCGCCCTTATCGTCGGTATGGGTGAAGCCGCGAACATCGCACAGAAGGAGATGGCTGTGAGTGTGCCTCCGATTTTGTCTCATGACGAAGAAACGCACGTAATGAGTTGTGCGAATACGGTCGGCTATGACCTATCGAGTCGGCTCAGCAGTGAAGCAGCGTGCAGGGGTACTGATACATTCCACCCTCCTTATCTCGTGGCACACTCTATGTCCCAGCGCTGACACCTCATTCCAGCGCGACCACGCCCGCATCAAGGAGTTGTCGGACCGTCTCATCAACGGCATCAATGCCCAAGTCGAGCATGTCGTTCGCAACGGTGACCTAGAGGGTTACCCTGGATGCGTGAATCTGTCGTTCGCATATGTGGAAGGCGAGAGCCTGCTCATGGCGCTCAAGGTCGGGCAGATCCGCCACGTGTTGTGGACACACCGCTCACTCATTTACTCTAGGACATTGCGCTATCCTCCGGCAGTGCTTGCACATCAGCATCTTTAGAACCCTCGTATGTTTTGCGTGCCCTCGGCGCTGCTGAAGATATGGCGCACTCTTCGCTCCGGTTCGGGATCGGTCGCTTTACCACGGAGGCCGAGATCGATTTCGTCATCGAGAAGATCGTCGGGACCGTCAACAGGCTGCGAGAGATGAGGTCAGTTGCACTGACTCTGTTTCATCGAGGACTCCGCTCATGGCTACTTTTTGCGACAGTCCTTTGTGGGAAATGGTGCAGGAAGGCATCGACTTGACCACTATCAACTGGTCTCAGCACTAGTGACGTTTTGCGTGCGGGTCTTTGCTTTCTCTGGGTGCTGTTATTCTCTACGTAATCACTGTTTGTGCTCTCTTCGTCAACAATTTGAGGCTTTCGATACAAACAGTGGCTTCGGCACGCATGTGATGAGGCTGTTTGCGCGTGTTGTGGCAGGTTGGTAAAGGAAGCTACCGCCAGCGCTGACGCCCCTTGTCTTCTCCCACGTTCTTCCACGACTTGACACACTATGGCTCGTCGTTTGTATCTTGGTCGTCTCCCCCCAGACTCGCGTCAGGAGGACGTGACGAAGTTCTTCGATGGCTTCGGCCGTATTGTTGACTGCCGGGTTATGACGGGCTTCGGCTTCGTCGAGTTCGAGAGCTCCCGCGACGCGGACGACGCTCTGCAGCACTTCCAGGGCAAGCCTTTCATGGGCCAGGAGTGAGTTTTTGTGCCTGTTTGCTGTCTGATGTCTGTACTGACAGATTGTGGCAGCATTGTTCTTGAGTTTGCCAAAGAGTCGCGTCCGCGTGAGCGTCCCGCGTTTGATGACAGGTCCGCTAAAATCTGCTTGACTTCATTGGCTTGCGCTGACGAGCATGAATCATGTAGACCTCGTGCTCGTCGTCCCCCTGGGCATCGCATCATTGTCTCCGGTGTTTCACGTGACACAAGCTGGCAGGTACGACACTTTCTCATGCGGGGCCAGCTTTTTCTTTGAACCCTATCCTCGGATATTCGTTTGCGGTGTGGATGGCGCGGGTTTCATTCGAATACGGGGTCCTTTGGGTCGGCTCTCGAGGACGCGAGGCCAGGTCTTGTGGCGGGGTGGCCTACTTTTCTTCCGGGCAATTTTGGCGCACGTTTTCGGATCCTTGGATGGCGTGGTCCCCATGGCATCAGCGAGGTCTAATACACGGTCTCCTTCCTAGGACCTCAAGGACTTCGGTCGTGAAGGTGGTAACGTGAGCTACGCCGACATCGACCGCGACCACCCCGGAGATGGGTGAGCCTCGTTTCCATCTTTTATACATCCCGCATGCTCACACCTGCCGTTTTACAGTATTCTAGAGTACCTATCTCGGGAGGAGGCCGATCGTGCCGTCAAGGAACTCGATGGCAAGGAGCTTCGTGGGCGCAGTGTCCGCGTCTACATTGACGAGACGGTATGTTCCTGCGCTTCGAAGAGGCATGAATGTGTATCTCAACAATGTGCAGCGTGGTGGCCCCGACAATTACCGTCGGGACGACCGCCGTGACGATCGCCCTCCGCGTGACGACCGTGACCGATACCGTGACGACCGTGGCTATGGTGGCCGCGCTCGCTCGCGTTCTCCTGGAGGCCGCGACGACCGCGGTGGAGGCCGGCCGCGCTCGCGCTCCCCTCGCCATGATGATAGGCGGCGCTCGCCCCCTCGCCGCGATTACGGTGACGACCGCCGTGGAGGAGGACATGACGATCGCCGCGATGACCGTCGCGGCGGAGGTCGGGATGACGTGGATCGTCGCCGCGATGACCGTCGTGATGACCGTGTGGACGACCGGCCGCCGCGGTCTGCCAATGGTGACGCGCCTCCTTATGCCCGTTGAACCCTACGCGGTGGTGTCGATGCTCCCGAACGAAGTGGCTTGATTATGCTTCCTACAAAATGCCCATATTGGTCCGGACACAATGGCCCTAAATACGTGGACGAACCCCTTGTATGAACTCCCGGGGCGAACGTGGTCAATAGCCTGACATGGATCCTTGTGGGGATGCACCTCTTGGGCGCCTCCATTCTGGCGGTGAGCGATTCCAGGAGCGGACATCTCGCTTCAGCTCGCGATTTCCGTGGCCAAACGAGATGAACAAGGGTCGGTGTACTCGCTTGAAACCAGAACAAGGCGACATCTATGAGTGAGTCCCATTCAAGTTGACCGTAGGCTAAACAGTACATGCCACAATTGATGTGGTCCGAATCATGTGCTAAAATACAAATTCGAGCCTTCGTCTACACCCAACCAGTCAATCTCTTGAGCGTCCTTGGCAGTTTCAAGCTTGAGCATTTGGTTGTCCGACATCTGCAGATACAAGTCCACGGCATTGGTCGGTTTCGGCACAGCGCCAGCTGCCTTCAAGGTTTTGAGGACCTTTGTGCGAAGCATCTTCAGCGGCATTGATTGGAGAACCCGCAAAGACAGTGGATTGGGTGCATCTGAACCGGTCAGAGCATGAATGGATATATCTGTGGGTGCGTGAGAGCGTGCGCTGGGATGGCGAGACGAAAGAGGCATTACGGATGAGTTGACCACTGAGCTTGTTCTGCAGCAGTGCACGCGAGTCTGTCGGCTCTGGGGGCCCCCATTCTAGGCTCTCCTCGTGAGATGCCATGTGATGCTCATTCTCACGTCGGCTTACGTTCACACAAGGCCTTCCAGCGAGGGTGCTCCTTCTCTCGTGCCTCTTGAGACTCGTAGTCAAGGCGAGCCACTAACGATATGTAAAACAGTTCGCAATCCCGGCGCTCTGAGACGGTGATCTGCCAGTGCCGTCAGCTAAACACCTCACATATGCCACTACAGCTGGCGTACTGGAGTAGAGTCGAGCTCCGTAAGGGTCACTAGCTTGGCGACGACTATGTGTCTGTACTGATGCTCCGTCTCCGGTGCTATCCTTGTCTCAGCTCCGCGTCAGGAGATAGAAGTACGGTGCCAGACGTACATGTTGAGATGGGATTATTCTGGATTCTCAGCGTCTCGAGACTGGGGAACCATGCCGCAAGGTTATCCAGATGTGACAGTGATCCCATCTTGTTGAACGAGAGCGAAAGATGCTTGAGGCTGAGAAATGGTCGAGATTCCGGCCCAAATGAGGGTATACCGGCGATGGCATTGTTCGTCAAGAAAAGCCTAGACAACCTGGAACGTGTTTATATGCATAATGGTTGAACATTGGATACCATATATGTCTTACCCTTCGTGTGTCTGCATAGTGATGCACACATCGTCCCAACGGTCGAGAAGGTTAGAGTCCAGATTCAGGGTCTGCAGTGAACGATTCACAGGATCGGAGTCAAGTTTGTCCAGAGACTGCAGCTGGTTGAAACCAATCTCGGCATGAATAAGCATCGGCAAGAACAGCTCGAGTCGTAAGTAGTCCCTCCATGTGACGCGAGTATTGTTTAGCTGAAGCTCTCGAATTGATGAGAAAGCACCTTCTGCTGGTGAGAAGGAAGGTGAAAGCAGAAGTCGTGTGCGACTGTGAAAATACTTATTGTCAACATCATTTGTTCGTGTGTGCCGATCGTATATTCACTTGAGGTATAGCCTTTCGAGACGTGTCAAGCTCAGACACACTCGCTCTACGGCTGTCCATCCAGGTAATAGACATTCAGACAAGTCGAGGCCTATGATCGCTGACATCCGGGATCTAGTCAGAGGCACGCATCCAGTGTGATGTGGGTACGTATAGACGACACACCAGGACACGTCTGTTGAATGAGTGCGGGATCATCCACTGAGTTCACGTCTTGTAAACTGACTTCCCGGATAGTCTCCAGTTGCGCCAAATTGATCCTGATCATATCCAGATTAACAACCTCTACTTCTATTGCGCCTTTGGAAGATCCAAGTGTGACACTTTCGGTGGCGCCCTGAAGATCTTCGCAATACTTGGACCTCAAAGCTTCCAAGAAGGATCGACCGTACTCTATGCTACCAGATGAACGGATAAAAGACCCAGAATTAGGACCGCTAAGTATGGCGAGATGAAGTACGTTGCAAAACGGTCAACCAGGAGCGACTCGCCTACACTTGAAGTAACGCACACCGTCATTGCATCCATCGTGTTTCCCTCTTTCAGCATCATCCCATTCTACGCCCAGCCATTCGCCCTTTGCTCCAGAGACAGTACCAGAGTATCTGACAGTTCCACAGCTTCCTTTGACACGCAAACGAGAGCCAACAGCTGCCATGGGTTGATGGGAAGGTCGAAGTCAAGGACCAAGTCGCGAGACGCGGGTCCACCGCGTCATCTTCCTAACTTACACCACCTGGGCACCGCGAGACGACCTGGGAATATAGCACACGGATGTTGGCTCGTAGTCTCACCCACCGCGGACTCGTCTCTGTCGCATCTCGTAGAACACACGCCATTGCTTCACACTTCATGTCAACTTCGTCTTCTGCGCCAGCGCCTGCCACCTCCGGGCCACCTGAAGTCAGTGTACACACTCCGGAGTGGAGTTCGAACTCAGTAATGATACTTTCTAGCCTTCAGTTCTCTTCGAGTCTCATGGAACACTCCGCAAATTCATCCTCAATCGACCAGGCAAGCTCAACAGCCTCGACCAGCGCATGCTCGACCTTCTGCGGCCGAAGGTGCTGGTGCGTAACTGATGCAAGTTCCCGTGCAAAGCATGCAGTTGACAAGCTCTATAGGAATGGGCCGCGTCCAACCTATGCCAAATAGTCGTTGGGGTTGGAGAGGGTCGAGCATTCTGTGCGGGGGGCGACGTCGTGGGTAAGTTAAACCAGTGGTGAACTGTGACACCTCATACTCATATGCGCAGGCGTGGTCGATGCTGCTCAGGATGAGAAGACCCGAGGACAGAGTATTGATTTCTTCCATAATGAGTACGTGCCGAATCATTTGCAGAGTTTATAAGAGGAAACTGATTGTTTTCAAAGATACGAGCTAGATCTGTACTTGGCTGCTCTCCCCAAACCCTACGTCGCAGTCATGGACGGATATACCAGCAAGTATCATCATACACTGAGCTCCAAACACACTCTAACTATTCACGTAGTGGGTGGTGGGGTCGGGTTGGCGGTCAATGCGCCGTTCCGCATAGCGACTGAGAAAACGCAATACGCGATGCCCGAGACGAAGATCGGATTCTCGCCTGACGTCGGTGCCAGCTTCTTCTTGCACAATCTCGATGGCAATCTCGGCACATATCTGGCTCTGACCGGAGAAACTGTTTCGGGTCGTGCTGTGTAGTACGTGCACGTTTCCCTCCATCTGGTTGATCAGATCTCATTCTTTCTTTAGTGACCTCGGGTTGGCAACGCATTACATCCCGTCCCGTCGTGTCCCTGAGCTGATAGCTCGACTGTCAACCATGGAAGACGCCTCCTACGAGGCGATCAACGCCACTATCGAGGAGCACTCGGCGGAGCTATCCTCAGAAGACAATTCCAACAACCTGATTGGACCTGTGCGAGAGGCCATCGACTCAGCTTTTGTGCATAATCGGGTGGACAAGATCTTCAAGACATTGCGCGATATCGAGTCTTCGAGCAACGAGAGTGTCCGCTCGTGGGCGCAGAAGACACTCAAGACACTCGAGACACGTAGCCCAACAAGTCTCAAAGTAGCCCTTCTCGCTATTAGGAAAGGACGGACACTCTCTCTTGCGGAAGCTCTGCAGATGGAGCTTGGCATTGCCACTGCGTACTGCGTACGTCTCTCCTTGATGCCGAGTTGGAGTCACTGTACGAGCTAACTACATCGGCAGAGCGGAGCAAGCCCTGACTTCGCCACCGGAGTCAATGCCGTCCTCGTTGACAAGACGAAGGAGACTCCTGCATGGTCACCTGCCAGCGTCGAAGAGGTGGCTGACAACGACGTCGTGGCGAAGTTCTTCACGCTCGAATCGGTGTTCCTCCAGAAAACACCCAAGATCCGCATCCCGGAGGTGTTCAGGAACGCTCGCTCGCAGTCGATTGATCCGATGCGCTTCGCTCTGCCTCGCGAGGATGACATTGGTCTGGTCGTCAAGGGTGCTCATGGGACCAGTTCCGCATTTGCTATGACTTTGCCGCAGTTGCTGGAGAAGTTTGAGAGCATGACGGGGAGTAAGACGGGAGTCCGCGAAAAGATCCTCGAAGTTGTCTCGCGCAGGACCTCAATTACGAAGGATGCTGAAGGGACAGAGTGGCTTGTCTGGAAGCACTGATATTATCACGCCATCTTACACTACATTGGTGCATCAATAATGCGAATATCTGTTTGACATGCATCAGACAGACACCATGACACCATGGCAACATGGACGAGAGATGTGCACTATCCCCAAACAGGGCTGCTTGGTACCTCAGCCACGGACACGTCTCGGCGAGCCATGACTGATTGCAGTACTGAACCCTATAAAGCGCGAATGTCTGGTCTCAGGTCTGTGTGCGATGAATGTGTGAGCCTGTGCCAAGGCATGCGATTAGAGCATCATACATCGCTAGCCGGCGCTGGGATCAGATGCGTGCTCTAACCGCTTCTCCCCTGAAGCGCAGTAATGAGCGATGGCACAGCTTGTGTTACCTTCTCACGCACCGCACTCGACGAGATCGGGAGTCCTCGGATCTGATGACAAACCACGCTAGGATCGGGTATGTACAGAAGGAGAAGAAGGCGACGAAGGGGGAGTGTGAGCAAAGTTAACGCGCTTTCCGGTGTCGGAGGCGGCATCGCCGCAGCTTCTTCCTTCGGACGAACACACCGCCGCCAACCGCGCGTGCAGACTCCATCTTTTGAGAAGTTGAGACACGACCACATCGGCGAGCATGCCCGAACGTCAGGATACTTTCCCGTTGGTCGCCTTGAGACTTGGACCATGAGAATACACGTCGTTCATCTAGGATAATGAATGCTGTAGGGAGCGACCCTCCGACAAGCGATAAGATCGCACACATACCAATGCATGACTCTCGCATCACAAAGCGGCCGCCGGTACGCCTGTTCCGAGATCCTGAACAGCGGTAGCTGCGCCTGGTGCTACTCGGCCGGACGGGCCGGGGTGTGATGACTTGAGGGTGTTGTGCAGTCTTGCTGTCCAGCCCCGTAGTGTACAAGCCGCGACATCTGCGGAAGCGGACGGAGATGACGTGTAGACACCTATATGAGGACACCAGAGTCAGCTGCGAGATCTGCATCCATCCCATCTCCGCACTCACCCTCAGCGACCTCCCCATCACTCCCAGCATGCAGCTCGTCGCCGAGTCAGCCACACACTCATCTCCACTCGCTGTGGCGCAGAGGCTACTGCGATTCCTCGCCGATGCCATCTACCACCAACCAGAAGGACCCTGGGAGTATGCGGATTTTGAAATCGACCCCTCATCTGCCTTCTTCCCACGCGAGCCCCTAGCGACACTGCCTGGGCCGTTCGGCTTGTGGGAAGCAGCACTTGTGGAAGCGCCCGATGTGCTTCGCTTGGGCACCGATGGTGACGAGGAGGCGCTTGCGCTCCGACCACGAGGCGCACAGTGGCGTGAAGCTATCTGCCACGTGAGCTTACATATTCATACAAGTAAAATGATGATACTGACGCGAGTGAACAGTGGCCCGTTCTGCCTGCAAACTTGCTGCAGGACACGCCTTCGCTCCAAAGAGCCCACTTCGTGTTGGCCTCTCTCGTTCACTGGTTCGCACACTCTATCGTCGACGCATCCACGATCCACATCCCGGAATCTTTGGCTATCCCTCTGGTCAATGTTTCACGACGATTGAAGATTGCGCCTGTTCTCACCTTCGCGGACACCATCTTATGGAATTGGGATCACGCATCCAGCCTGGATGCTGATCAGCCACTTTCAGTCGACAGTATGAAGTTCACCAACATCTTCAGCCGGACTGAGGACGAGGCCAACTTTTACATTGCATCGGCGCAAGCAGAGTTCATCGGAAACGCTGCGCTCCCTATCGTACATGCCTACTCAAACCTGCAAGACGTTCAGAGCGAAGCCTCGATAGCTCAGATCGCCAATGGCCTCTCACAGATCGCCGATGTTGTTGACGAGATCACTGCCGCTGTTCAGCGCATCCGTCAGATGGTGGATCCTCGAGTCTTCTACGATCAAGTCCGACCTTGGTTCGTTGGCAGCACCAAGGACCAACCCTGGATCTACGAGGGCGTCGCCGAGACGGATCTTGACTTGGACGGCCCATCTTCCGGTCAGAGTGCCATTATGCACATGTTGGACGTCTTCCTCGACATCGACCACAACCACGCCGCGCCGAGTCGACCTGCACTCAATCACATTCAACGCGGTACAGTCGCTGGAGGGTTCATGGAGCGTATGCGGCGCTACATGCCCGTGACTCAACGCAATTTTCTGGAGCGCCTTGAGACGTCACCCCACACAATTCGCGAACTGGCACGCACCCATTCGGCGATTCGTGCCCCTTACAACCAGGCACTTCGGGCGATGACGAGGCTCCGGGACCATCACATCCGGGTAGCGACGCTATACATCGTATCGATGGCCAAGTCTGCGCCCATGTGCCCGCTCATGCGAGGCGCAGCTCGGCAAGCCGAGGCTATCCGAATGACCAGTGCTCCCGTGCAAGGCACAGGAGGCAACCACGTCACATCACTATTGAAGTCGGGACGTGACGCGACAAGAAGAGCGGTGTTGACTGCCTGAACGAACGCGTATCGTCTGTCTCACCCTATCCCATCTATCATCTTGCATAATGTGTATCAGTATTCTATTTCATCACCCACCTGTAGCCATATTCTTCTTACGTACTTTACTTCCGGATTAATGCATAGTCATATTCTGCTTTCTCCACGAGTGATCCATCCGTCAGAGGCGACTTGAATGGCGGAGGTGGTACTTCGCTTGCCAGTGACAGTGCCGTCGTTCACGATCGATCCGGCCAAGAGTACAGCTCAATAGGAGTCCCTTGTAGGATCAAGACCGTCTCCTGCAGCTTTATACTCCCGAATAACGCATCCGCTGTACCTTATGTCAACGTTGATGGCGAACCCACGAGTGATGTGACTGTCCAACCATTGTTGCGCTCGCTTAATGCCAACTAAGAGGTCGGACATGCTGTTGGGTGTCGACTGTTGACGCGGCTAGTTGACACTCCACCAGCTCAGGGACGATGGTGGTGATGGAGTGGGTGCAAGGAGGATGTCGCGAACCCCGGTCCGACGCGCTTGTCATGTGAACGCGTCTCTGGACTGCAGCGCTCTTATTTAGGCGCGACTTGCTTTCTTGCGCTACATTGTCTTTGGGTCTAGTTCTCATCTACCACATTATGCCTGTGGCTACAGCGACACCCAGTCGCTACAGACGCGATACTACCAATGTGACTAGTAGTCCACCCGGCTCTATCACAGGCAACTCTTCTCATGCTCATACTATGGCTTCCCCCTCTTCTCCACGAGTGGTCACACGGCTCGCTCTCGAAGGCAAAGTAAAACAAGGTCAAGAGACCGTGTCTATGCGAATGTACCTCAAAGTGCGTGGGCTATGTCTGGGCTGTGAATCATGCAGCGTACTGACGGGACTCGCATAGCTTGCCATCCCTCTGGACAGTGCCATACCGGGTTCGACCATTAAGCTGTTCCCTGAAGAGAACCTTAAGATCCTTAACTCTCTTGTGCATCCTCTGGACTCGAGCTCGGCTCCCTACCAGTTCTCCTCGAAGACGGCACCTTTCCTTCATAATGCGGCACACGCTCTCAATCTGCCTCAACGGCTCACCCAGTCCTACCTATCATTGTTCCCTCTTTCGCACACCCAGAACCCCCCATATCTTGGAACGTCCAGTCGTGCATCGTCCAACAGTATACACCCGCCCCTACTTGACGAAAAGTACACTGGCCACATCCTCGTGAGCGGATACAACGTTTCCTACGTTCTACCTAAGGAGTTTCCACCACGCTCTGACGCCTCATCTATGGAAAGCCGCTCTTCGTCATCTCACTCCAGTCAGCACCGCCGCCGTAGCTCATTCAGCGGTCGAGGGGCCTATCAGTTTGTTGCAGCGATTGACATGCTGGTGCCTTTGCGCATGAAGCCGCCCAGAGCGCCGTACATGGTATGTTGTGTACACAGAGAAACAGGAAGGCAAGCTCTGACTTCTTGTCTTCAGCTTTGCATCCCTGTGCCTTGTTGTCTGTCCAACAACGTCAAGCTCCGTATATTTTCTCGTGCTCCGCCGTCAGGCTCGTATGCATCGCTGTCTTCTATGGAGGACGAGCCAAGCTCGTGGGACCTCACATCTGACCCACATGTCACTCGAAGTGCCAGTCAGCACGTTCGTTCTTCGTCGACGTACACCAACTCACAGTATGCCGACGACGAGAGCAGCGATTCGTCTGTGAACGGATACACCGAAGGATGTGGCTTGATGGGAACCTTTCCAAGCACAGATCAGCTTCGCATACGATGGGCAGCTCCCCTCAAAGGTCGAAATGGAACGAATCAATCTCGCCGGCGCGTGGGCATCACGGAAGTCAAGGGCGACATGACCTGTACCATTCTTGGTCGAACCGTCACTTTGGACGGCCAAGAGGCCGTGTTGATGAAGCTGGACTACAAGGTGACGTGCAAGGAGATTTGGTATGCCGGTGTAGCGACTCTCTTGGGCATGGACATTTCACTCGACACCAACTCCTGCGAACTCAGCTGGCCCGGCAATGTCGAACCTCGGTGGTCAGTAACTGGTGGAGCGGGATTCACAGGCTGGGATGCTGGAGAAAACTCGACCCCAATGCATGCCAACACCCTCGAGCTGCCCCCTAGCCCTACCAGCCACGTCACACATCCAAGGAACCGCATCGACTCTGCATCATCATCGAGCTCCCTCCTACGAACCCCTTTGACCGCACCTCAAACCCCCGATTACTCCTTTGAGAGCGGTACCTCGACTCCTATAGGGTCCATGGCTTCGTCAATGGGATCGCTTCCTGGCCAATTCTCAGCCTCGGAGGGGGGTCATCCGTCGATGCAGAGCAGTCCAGCGAATAAAGTTCCAGATACTTGCGATCCTGCCTCCCCACTCACCGTCCACATCAACATGAACGAAGTCATCGGGCGGTCTAATCGCACACCATTCTCATTGCACATCTCTGGCACGGTCGTCGTCAGGCCGAAGTTTCCTGCTACTACCAACGCTCTCGACGATTTCGAAGCCACAGTCCCCGTCATCGGCTTACCGAAGTTCAGACTCCTGGCAGCCGAGAAGGAGGCGGTTCAGACGGCCATCAAGAACGAGACACACGGTGCCAACATCGAAGTCTTCACT
>LCTX01000117.1:0-38098 GCA_002233555.1 Limonomyces culmigenus | reverse complement strand
TTGCCGTCGGTGTACACGCAGACGACCCTACCTGCCAACGGTCTACCCCTCGGATCATGTACCGCCACCATTCCCTGTGCAAATGGAGCGTGCTGCAATGGCAAAACTGGGTGGGTGCTCAATCATGCTGGCGCACAGGCGTGTGCTGACGCGGTGGCTAGATTTTGCGGGTTCGGTCCCGAGTTCTGTGGGGCGACCAACTGCACGAGCAACTGTAACGCCAAAGCCGAATGCGGGTAAGCTTGAGAACTATGTTAGGGAGCGTTGTTCAACGAGATTGACGTTGCTCAACAGTCAATATGCGCCGCCGGAGAACAAGACTTGCCCGTTGAACGTGTGCTGTGAGTCTTGCTCTGAGGAAACCTTCCCTCAGACGCTCATTTTACGTCACCGACAGGCAGCCAATACGGGTTTTGTGGGCAGACGTCTGACTTCTGCACCACCGGCTGGTATGCTTTCGTGCCAGAGGATGTTGGTAATTGCTCTCATCACGATTTTAGTCAATCCAACTGCAACCCGCAATCGCCTGTTGGAGCCAATGACGACTTTGACGGCGGTGGCGTTGAACATCGTCGTATCGGCTATTACGAAGGATGGGCAGTGTCGTCCTATAACCGCCTCTGTGATTCGTACCCTCCGGAGAACATCGCCGCGGAAGCCCTCACCCACGGTGACCTTCCTATCCTTCGAACGAACATCTAGTCGTCGGATGCTGACGTGCTTTGCCAGTCAACTTTGCCTTTGCTCTGATTTCTTCCTCGTTCGAGGTGGTGGAGATGTCACCTGGTGACAAGAACCTCTGGTCTCGGACTACGGGACTCAAGAAGCGCAACTCTGGCCTCGAAGTTTGGCTCTCTATAGGAGGTCAGTCATCTGATGACCAACCTCGTGGTCTGTCTCTCACCTTCCTCAGGCTGGTCGTTCAATGACCCTCCTACGAACCACATTTTCTCGGACCTCGCGGCGAGTTCGGGCCACACTCAGACGTTCATCAAGTCAGCGCTTTCTGTCATGCAGGCGTACGGGTTCGACGGCGTCGACGTCGACTGGGAGGTGCGTTTTCTTCCTTCTGCTCGCCTCCTCACACTTCACTCACATGTGCTGGTTGCAGTATCCCGCTGCGTACGATCGTGGCGGCGTGCCCGCGGACAAGAAGAACTACGTGACCTTCATGAAGGCCATCAAGAGTGCCTTTGGCTCCAAGTACGGTGTTTCGTGGACAGCGCCGTCATCTTACTGGTACCTCCAACACTTCGACATCCCCGCATTGCTCGCCACGACGGACTTTGTCAACGTCATGACATATGACCTTCACGGTACGTGGGATGCATCTCTCTTGACAATGCCTAACGTTTGTAGGGGTGTGGGATGGAGTTGATCCTTGGATCGGCAAGGTTGTGCTCGCTCACACGAACCTCACGGAGATCAAGACCACCCTTCAGCTCTTCCAGAACGTCTTCACGGAGTATAAGCAGTGGAAGCAAGGTTCGCTATTTGCTATGCCTCCTGACGTTCCAATGACCTGATTTTGCGCGTTTAGTCAATGTGGGCTTTGGCTTTTACGGTCGCTCGTTCCAGCTCGCGTCTTCGGAATGCAACACACCAGGCGTACGTGATCACCTTCACAAAGTCTCACACCCTTACTGACCGAAGCGAAACATCTTCAGTGCCCGTTCTCTGGTCCTGCCGATGCTGGACCATGCACGAACAACCCCGGCACGCTCTCGTTTGCTGAAATTCAAGAGATCATTCTCCGGAACGACCTGACCCCGATCATGGATGAGGACGCAGCCGTCAAGTACATCACGTGGAACGATAACCAGTTCGTCAGTTTCGATGACGCAGAGAGCTTCAAGCTCAAGGTTGACTACCTCGACTCGATCGTCGGTGGCTCCTTCGTCTGGGCGGTCGACCAGGACGATGCTGTGCTCACGGCCATTAGTTCCTTATATCGTACGTGGATGTCTCCTCTTGATACACGTACCAGATTCCAGCCTTTTTACACAGCGAATGTCGACTTCAACGACGCCAGCAAGTCGCAGAGCAATGAGTGCTTCACGACTGGATGTGGCGTTGCCTGCCCGGACGGGTACGGCTTCAGCGCAGCGTTGACCACACCGGCGGGAAAGCCTTCCTGCCCGAGCAACAAGCGAGCGAGCTTATGCTGCCCTCTCGTACGTACTTTCCTTCTCCTCCTCCACTTTTTCTCGGCTCAAGGACATGTAGTCTGCTGGACCGCAGAAATGCTTATGGCAAGGTGGTGGCACCAGCACTTGTAACGGTCAGTGCGGTGTCGGCCAGGTCACCCTCGCTCTCGACCCCGCCGGTTACGAGAAGTGGCCGGTGTGCACGAAAGGAGTTCAAGCGTACTGCTGCGACTCTGGGATAGCAAATCCTCTCGACTGCTACGGAACATCATGTGGCGGTCAATCCAAAAACGCTCCGGCCGGGTTCACGTTCATGACCACCGTGCGTCAGGGCTCTCAGGTAGGTGTTTTAACCCGTCTTCGTTCTGTTGCGTGCTGACGAGGCCTTGCTTTAGGACAACGGCGCATGCGAGTCCGAGGTCGGACCTCATCATTCGAAGAAAACATGCCCGAAGGTCTGCGATACGAACAATAAGCCAGTCCTCTGCGCAGACAACAGCGCGTACTCCGACTGCAAGTGGGTGGGTACCGTACCTGCTTGTACCGACACTGTGTGCCCAGTTGGCTACGTCTCCGTCTGTAAGCCGTCCGTCTCGATCTCGTCACCGTCCGTCTCTGAGCATGCTTGTCTGCAGTCCAAGACGTCCAAGGTGATGCGAAGCAGACATGTTCGGGCAAAGGAAAGCGGACCTTCTGCTGCCGGCCACCCAAGAGCGAGAGCTTCCTGCCCGTACCTGAGGTAGTTTAGCCTTCACTTTCCTCCTGGTAACTCAACCTCATTCCGTCATTCCGTAGACCTGGGTTCTGCCTGTGGGTGAAGGATATGACACTGTCGAGGAACCGGCCTCCTTTACTGCCGACTTTGACGACAACACTGGTCCATCCGACTGGAATCACCAAGGCGCTGGATCCTCTGGCCTCGACGACGACAGCCTTGAGAACGACTCGCCATTCGGAGAAGTGTTCATCACCTCGCCCAATTCTCAGGCTGTGTCGAGCTTCGACACTCACAGTGACTGGGTTCTTGTTGGGTGCGATGCGAAGAGCGACCAGCCGCAGTCGATCCTCGCTTACTGCTCGATGGAGCTCCACCACGAAGAGTCTGGATGCTCTCATGTTCTTATCGGCGGTGCCGAGCACACGATTGTATGAGATGTTCATTGCTTTTCTTGATTAGCTGAACTAATCTTGTCTCTCAGGTTCGCATGCCGTCCTCGTGCGGTGCGGGACCATACAGTCGCATCGCCTCGTTCGAAGAGGCTGACGACGATACGTCTCTTCCCGACGATCACGCCGCCGCTCTCCCGAGCGGGGGCAAGGTCTACAAGATCAGCTTCGACTACCAATTTGAAGAAGTTCCCGAGGACAATGGTCCCGTGTAGTGCGTCAGCTCGTCCCCGAAGGCTGTTCTGTTATCTTACATCTTGTCTGAAGCATGCGAGCCGACCTTACCGATATGCCTGGCTACTGGGATGAGTTCATCAACTCTCCGCCTGATCGTTCTCCCACGACGAAACGGGACCTTATCATGATGAAGCGCAATTTCCACAACCCCTATGACCGCCGTTGGTTTGGCGGCTTCTCGCAGTGGCTCGACAAGATCAACACCCTCACCAACGCGAACAGCATCTCGCGCAACTTCCACTGGTCGGACAAGTACACGATCTACCATGCCGAGGTGTGCTTGAGCCGTTGATGTTTTTTTTGCTCCCTCACTCTCGACACGTTAGGAATCCTGCCCGAACTTCCAATCTAGTTTGGACATCTCGGTTGTCGGTGCTGCTCAGATCAACTCCGAGTTTGGGTAAAGTTGACCTTTCTTCTCTCATGAACGCATTACTGACGTTCCGGTCCAGTTATTATCTGGAGGTAAGTGCAAGAGGCGGTCGTATGTAAGCGCAACTCTCACGCGATTGTGATTCAGGCCACGGTCGTCCCACCCGCAATTCAACAGGCATACGTGTACCTGAACGCTGGCGCTTCCGCCAAAGCAACATTCACTGCGACTGGTATCGCGAAAGCCACATGGTCGTCAGCGTCTTATGAGCTGATCGCGTTCGGTTTCCCGGTGAGAACGCTGTTCTGGCTCTTCCTCATCCAGATACTCATCCTCTAACCCGGGCCTAGGGTCTTCACTACCCTGGCTTGCTCACCCTGGGCCCGTCTCTTCATGTCTACGCTACTCTGGAGGGATTGATATCAGTAAGATTGGTGCTGCACCGTTTCTTACCACCCTACTCATCAGCACTCAGTTGAGTGGGAAGCTGCAAAGCTCGGTTGGATACACGTTCCCACCCGTCAACTTAGCAATGGGATGTACGTTCGACCATCAACTCACCATGTCAGGGAGAAGTGCTGAACGCTGTTACAGCGACGACGGACTCGCCGACCTGGGGTCCGAAGATCCAGCCTGCGGTGCAAAACAACGGAATTGACTACAGTCAGCCTCGTTTCACCCATTATTTGCGGCGTAGTTGTCTAACTAGATGAATTAGACTTTGGTTACAACGTCGAGCTGTCAGGGGTCAGTCTCGCATCTTCTCCGATAACGATGTCGCTAACCCAGAATATTTAATAGGGAATCAATGCCATCCTACAGCCTTCGCTCGAGCTTGGTCTCTCTGTTCTCAATGGCAGGGTCATGGATGCAAATGTCTATCTGCAAGCTGATCTCACCGCGGGTGTGAGCATCAACGGATCGGTCTCGGAGACTGTCAGTCTACTGTAATTTCTTGGGATTGAACTAGACTGACAGATATTTTTCAGCAAAGTGCCGAAGTGTGCATACAGCCCAACTATGGCGCGACTCTTCACGGAGGTACGACCGCATGTAGCTCTTACGCTGTCCATATCTGACCGTCCACGTAACAGGTCTGAAGGGACAGGTACTGTACTGGGACACAAGGGTGGACTACGTCTTCTACAACAACTACTTTGACTTTGGCGGTGGATGTTTCAGCTCGGAGACGTTCTCCAAGCGCGAACTGCCGCAAAACTACACTTACTCCGCTGCCTCCGGAGAGATGACGGACACCAACCACGACCCGAAACATATCGTCTACTCGCGCTGGGAGAAGAAGCCCGAGCTGCCCACGAGCAGGACAAACGAGGCTATTGCTGCCATTCATGAACCCGTGCTTCCACCGGCGGCTCACAATACGACATTGTTACTGGACAAGCGTGGGAGCATCCCGTACCTTCCCGGCAATCTGTTCTGTCCCGCGGCGGCCGAAAACCTTACCCAGACTACGGACGGACTGGGTGCGACGGCTTTGCCTTTTCTCATGACTCAGCCTAACCCCACTTCAGACTGTCTCTGTTACAGCGATACAGCTAGCTTCGACGGTGACAACGGCCAAGACCAGGACATCGTCTCGCGAGAGATCGTCGTCGATGATGAGCCCTCCCTCGGACATGCCTTCGACGCCGCTCTCGGCGAGGAAAGCTCGTTCGACAACGGCACTCATTCGTTCCTCGGTCGGCCGAAAATTCTCGATACGGCAAAATCTCGGGTATGCCCCGAGATCAAATTGAAGATCCCTGCGTATGCAGCCACGAACATCATCGCCTACTACGAGTACGTACTTGCAAGAACTTGCTCGGGTAACACCGAGGATTAATTGTGTACTGCCCAGCCACGACAATCCAGGAGAGCTCAACCCAACCATTGGTTCCTATCAAGACGGCGCAAACCTCCCCGTCAACCTGGGCGGCAAGCTGACAACGGTACGACACGTGCTTTGTACACTGTCAACCCCTCGCTCACTGTATGCTAGGCGACTAAAGCCGCCGTCTATGCACGCGAGCACGTGTACGAGCAGAGCCTGTCATCGCTCTTCATCGACTACCTCGGAGAGAACACAGACGTCTGGCAGAACGCAGCTGAGGACGTGGACTTCTGTGTGTGGGCTCAAGCGAACCTTGTCAAGACACCGAAGTACCTGAAGGGCGATTCTGTTGCGACGAAGCTTGGGCAGTGCTACCCGGGCAAAACGGCGGGGTTGACAACGAACATGGTGGTGCTGTAAGTTTACACCCTTGGCATGGACTCACTGAACGCCTGCTTACTGGTGTGCGCAGTGAGCAAACAGTGAACACCAAGAAGAATCTTGTATTCCAAGACGGGGAGAAAAAGCTTATTCCGCAGATGGATCCTGTTTCCGTCAGCAATCCGAAGACCTTCAAAGGGTAGATGTCTTCCTCTTCCCAGCACATCGGCTCGCCTAACCGGCGTCGCACTAGGTACTGCGCCCAGAAGCAGGTCGCTATTCTTCGCGCGGCTGCAGGCATACCGTCATTCTTGAACGATGTGCGTTGAAACTGTCCGGCACTGACTCCACCAACTGACTTCTTCCTTTGTTTACAGTGGCCTGTGCAACAAGAGTTCCTCAACGCCAACACATGCATTCGTGGGGTTTGGTCAGACTGGTACACGGCGTACTTGGCGGCCACTGTAGATGCTCCGAAGAGAGCGTCAGCGAACGTGCCGAACATCTATGACAACTTTAGTACGTCCACCTTCTCATTGGTGAGCGGTGGCGCCTGACAACCTTTGCTAGTTCATTCCATCATCGCCAACATCCGGCCGTTCTTGATCTCGCAGATCACCAGTCTGATCGCTATTTACAACGATGAGGTGACCGATGCGAAGGGGAATAGAGCTCCCGGATCTCCGCCAATCGATATCGTACGATTTTTACTACACATTGCCTTTTCTCGCCGACTAACATCTCATCGCAGAGCTTCTACTACCTTATGGACAAGGTGCAAGCCCAGCTGAACAACAAAAAGGGAGAGCCCGTCCAAATCCCGGACGTCACGCCGTACACCCACGCCAAGCCTGTCAGCAAGCAGGACCTCACGAACGAGATTCTGAACAACATCCCGATCGTCTACCTCGCCGACTTGCTTCCCTCGCACTGAGTCTTCTTCTTTCTTTCACATCTCATCTGTAAATTCCGGTTAAATCAATGTTGCTCACTTTCTACCTTTGTTCATCGCCGCGGTGGATGTGGAGGAGCCTTGCTCCCTAAAACTGTGCCAAGTAAAGATATCCAAGGGCCCCTCGAGCGATGAACAAGATATGGATTTGAACCGAGCACTAGTAGTACACAACGACGTGGGAATGCATTTGGTCATCTTCAGCAAGTAGCTTAGACCTTCTCGACGCGCCAGAGATGCGACTGGTTGCTCTCCCGGAACGTCTCCATCTGCAGCTGTAGGAGACGTCAGCCATCAGAGCGGCGCAACGTGCTGGGCGAGGCTCGCCTGCTTGCTCTCCTCGCGCACGGTCATGACAAGGTTGGTGTTGATCAGCCGCAGCCTGGCATGTACTCATGAGCATGCGCTAGCATATAAAATGACGAGGCGATGACACACCGGCAGACATCCTTCGAGGTCGGCTCGATCGCCCACGCAGATGTGATACTGAGGCTCTCTGGCGTACGAGAGCCCACAAGCTTCTGCCCGTCCTCGGGAGGCCAGAAGACTTGAGCGTTCGATCCACTGTCGGTGTTGGTCAAATACTACAAAACCGTGCCCTCGTAGTCCAAGATGTGCCACTATAACGGATTGAGTCAGATGTCATGCGTCGGCGGGAGGTGATGGCGAGCTAACCGTTTGCGGCTGAGACGACACTTCGAGTGGTGTGTTGTCCACGTCCTTGCCGTCCCGGACCACAAGTGCGAGCCCAGTCGCCGCATTGACGATGCAATAATCGCTTTCGGGGACGCTCGCGCTGGCGGCGCCTAACGTCTCGGCAACAAGAGGCGGAAACTCGAATGCCACCCAAACGTCGAAGCTCTGCTTTGCTTCAGCCTTGCCAGCGTCGAGCTTATCTCCAGCAAGCCACGCTAGAGGCCTCTCTTCAGTGTCGGTACATGACCGGAAGTGATGGACTTGCCATGCCAGGGATAGTCGACAGTGTGGTTGCTGCGCACGAGCGGCACGCCATCGTTCGTGGTCCTCCAAAGTGCACCGTGCTCACTCATGGCCGGCACGACGATCTTCTCATATTTCGCCGGGTTCTTGTTCGCCGGATTGAACTCTCCGTCGGGAACAGTCGCCCATGCCATTCCGCCCTCGCCAGTGCCGTTCACGAGGCACGCGTGTATCTCGCAAAAGGACTGGTTTGCGTGGTTGTCAAAGCCTGCGCTGACGCCGACGCCGGCAGTCCAGAGCTGAATGTGGCATGCGGAGCCGAGACTGCCGTCATCCCACTTGACGGTGAAGCCGGTGAGGTTGTAGAACTCGATATCCTGTGACGAGCTCAGCATCGCATGTCGCCTATTGGCTCGAGAGACATCATACTTTGAAGTTGCCGTTTGCCCATTCGAGATCCTCAACTTTGTTGAAGGCGAACTTGAGGTTACGCGCACCATCGGGAAAGTGGGGAGGTAGGATGTTAGTTGCGATGAGCTGCTTCATGTCCGAGAACGGCGGCGATCCAGACGTAGTGGAGTGCTTGAAGCAGACGAAGAGGGCACCACCATTGCCCGCAATGACCGATGGGTTCTCGGAGTCGCTGACCACCATCGGCGCAGCGGAGAAGGGCGTGACAGCCGGAGTGCGCTTGTAGACCTTCCCGTTTGCGGACCAGTTGACTGCAGTAGATGCTGAGTATCGGTGGGGTGAATGAGCGAGCAAAGAACCTACGCTCGCCGTTGATGACCTTGACCCCTTCGCCCTTCGCCGTCGTGTACTTGGCGCGTGGAGGAAGGATAACAAGTGCAAGCTTCTTGCGAGACACGTCAAGAAACTCGACTTCATCCACAAGGAGCGTCTTGCTGGGCTGCGGGACGCGGAAAAGAATCTCGTTCTGAAGCTTGTCGGCACGAATCGAGCGGTTATAATACGCGTTAATGGCTGGCGAAGGCGACTCGAAGTAGTCCGGAACCGAGTAGGAGATCGATGCGAAGTCTTGAGAAAAGTTCAAGCGAAAGCGTATTTTTGCTTCAAACCATGACTGACCAGCTTGCCTCGATCCTGGAAGTCTGCAATAGCGATGCGGCCGGCGGAATCATCGCTCAGCTTGAACTTCGCGAACTTGCCCTTCGACAGATCAATGGCTGGAGGTTCTATTAATAAACATACGTCCAGTTATCCATCATGCTAAGCTCACGTTTATAGCACCACATGCCGGTCTTCTCCCAGCTGAAGGGAACTGAGCCCATGAGAGCAACAAGAAGCTCGTCGACGCCATCGTTGTCGATGTCGGCGCAAACGACATAGTGGATCGATCCGGTGTATTGAGCATTCAGAGGTCCGAAGTCCTCCAGGACGTGGCGAGTCCACTTCACATCCAAGTCATTTGCTTTCGCAGACTGGTCCTTGACGTAAACGGCAACGTGGTTGCCATGGAACGCCTGGTCGAGCTAATCAGTACAAGCATCGTGGGATCTTGCGAGGAGTGGCATACTTCACACGACCCAACGTAGGCGAATTCATCGTCGTGGACGCGACCCACCGACACTGTGAAGCGATAAGCGCGGGTCAGCTATCACCATTCTTGGACATACCAGAGCCCGACCCCCAAAAATGGTTGGCCTTGTCGTCAGAACGTGGGAGACCAGTGTCGATATTCTGATGGGCCCATTTCTGGTTCGCCACGTCGTACCAGATGAGACTGATCCCCTCGCGACCAGCGAGAAACACCTTGTCCAGGCCGTTGTTCGTACCAGGTATGACTATTAGGAGCACTTCAGGAGAAGCAGGGTACGAGATGCGGAGACCGAACGAACCTACGACTTCATGGACGAGCCGGAAGAGGTTTTCGCCGAATGCGACATCGCTCGGCCAGCCGTCCTGGGAGTCTTCGAGAGGCTTGTCGGGAGCGGTGAAGATTATCACTGGCGTCGGACTCTCAAAGTCGGAGGACTCGACGACGATTGGCACGGCCATGACCTGGACCTTATCCGACCTCGTAAACCGGCCAGCTAGCATATTACTTAGTGCTACAGTCGCCGTGATGCGTAGAACGTGCACACCTCTGAGGCGATGCATGCCAGGGCTGCGACCTATATAACGTTGGGTCCAGTTTGTATTGTCAGGATCGCCAGTGTTTTCGAACCAGCTCACCTACATAAGGGCTCAGTTTGAAATCAAAAGGAAAGAAGAGAGAACATACCCGACCCTCGTCCGGCCAGATGTCATCCATTGAAGAGCCATACTGGTCGGATAAGATGACCACGAGACGCGTAAATATGAAGGGCTTGAGCGATCAGAGATTCTATATCTTACTATCGTTGAACTTGTTGCCGGTCACGTCAGTATAGCTGGCATTGAAATACGGTCAAATGAAGTTCGACGCAGCGAAAGTCGGAGCGTACGTGAAAGCTACCGGAAATTTGAGCTCGGCGACTTGACGCTTGGGCCAATCGGTACTATGGCGTGATTTAGTTGAGCTCGAATTGTAGAGGAAGGAGAAGGCTAGCACGTACCTCTCTCCACTGTCGTTCTGGTACGGGTTGACGAACATCTGGACGACGCTAGCCTTGGTCTTGGTGCCAAGGCCATATCCGACGAGGTTCTGTTGGACATTGTCGCCGACATGGTACGGATACGCCTCGAGCCAGTAGCCATCCGGGCGGTTGCCTTCGACTTGAACTTTATGAAATGCGGGCGGGATGGGGAAGTCGGAGTGTGGGTTTGTGCAACGTCTCTGGCTTCATATACTGAGGCCCGGAAGACTGGAGGCCTTTTCGTGCATGACGGCAACGCAGTCACTTTGCGTGAGAAGGAGCTGTCCATGTAGACTCTCAGAGAATGGACGTGCGAGTGTGAGTTGGAGGACCGGGAGAAGGAGTGAGTGCATGGCGCCACACCTTCTCTCTTGCTCGCACCACGATGCATGTCCGGCCTCTTCGGTCCAATCTTGTACGCAGCATCTGTTGGGCAGGAAATGAGGCGAATGATCTGCGAACGCTCACCGTCTGAATGATGTATGACGTCCCCGAAGCGTCGCGGACGCTAGGAACGCTCCCAGGCCCACGGGCCAGACGTCCATTGAATCACCACCGAATTGAGAAATCTGGGGTTGAAGCGGTTTGGAACGGCCTGGGACTCGCGGGAAATCACCCGATACTGGCTGCAACTTTCTTCCTCTCGCGCGCGGTGAACGACCTTCTGGCACATTGCCCCATTGCTCACAGCTTGTCGGCCACTCCTATCGACACTCCAGGCACCTAACTGCTGAATGCCTTCCCGTAGAAGTGGTCCAGCCACATAGAGCGAATGTCTCATAGACCGTGACCGAAGTACATCTGCCGCACCATCCACTTGTAGCCTCGACCCGGTGTCGCACGGCTAGTGATGTCTCTGAGGAGGATCTGGCTCGGTCTGGGCGCGTTCAGATGCTTGACCGCTTCCACCCGCCATGAACGTGCGACTCAGAGGACCTTTGACGTCTTACGATTGCTCGTCGACCTCATGACGCCCTAATTCCGTCCACCGTGGCATCCAAAGTTTCACTACAACGACCCATGGTTCTTTAACTCCGCCGGCCATGACATACTTCCACTGCAACGATCATCGCTTTCTCCGCTGGGACGCCATAAACCACTTATGTCGCACACGATCGTCGACCCGCGTAATTATCCCCAGCGTGCTGAATTACGTGGGCGAGATGACTTCAAATGCGATGTGAGTACAACACGCTTCCCGCAAATTCACTCGAACTTACGATCTTTCATCTTAGGTTTTCATCGCTGGCTCTGGTCCCATCGGCGCCACCTACGCACGAATGCTCGTCAAGGCTGGGTACTCGGTACATATTTTGTATCTCTTCTGTTTTTTTCAAGCGGCTGACCGATGATGTTAGGTTGTGATGTGCGAGCTCGGCGCTTCCGACAGTTACCGAGTGTTGCATACTAAGGGGGAACCGTACGTTGCGTTGCCTCTTTACAATGTTCTCGACGTGACTCATTGTTCTCTTAGGGATGTCTTCGTTCCTGGAGCCCACAAGAAGAACGAGATCGAGTACCAGAAGGTATGCGCCACTCTCTACCCGAGCCGACGCTCCTGTTGATGTTCGTCCTTGGCTGACAGGACATTGATCGTTTTGTCCAGTGCGTGCCGTAGCTTCATTAGCAGTGCAACACTTGATTAATATGCTTTCACCAGCGTTATTCAGGGTGCTCTCAGCCCAGTTTCCGTTGCCGTCAAGGACTTCACCTCTGATACACTCGACCCTGCCGCATGGGCTGCCGAGTAGGCATCTTCCCTTGCCTGTCGAGTCTCATCACCTGACGGAGCTCTCTTGTCAGCCTTCTGGCTCCGCCTGTCACGAACGGCAAGAATCCGAATCAAAAGTTGGACGGTAATCTCTCCGCCCAAGCGGTGACCCGTGGTGAGGGAGGCATGACGGTCGGTACCTTCTGAGGTTTCGTCGCACTTTTGGTTTATAAGTGCACGTAGACGCATTGGACGTGCGCGACGCCTCGTTTCTTCCGCGGCACCAAGAACGCCCCCGAGGGCGAGGTTATCAACGAACTCCCCGCCGTTCTCGAGGACGAGGAGAAGAACTTCGAGGAGTGGCAGCGCCTCTATGGCATCGCCGAGAAACTCATCGGGACCACCGAGACGGCGTTCGACGAGTCCATCCGGCACAGCATTGTGCTGTGTACGCTCCAAGAGGCATACAAGGACTCGGGTCGTGTCTTCAAGAACCTCCCACTCGCGTGTCATCGCAAGATCAGGCACTTGACTACTTTCTCACGAGTGTGATCTGACATGTCGACAGTATGCAGAAGAATCCTGACTTTGTCAACTAGCACGCCACGGACACCATCCTGGAGTCAATCTACATGGATCCGGAGCAGAAGGCCCGCTTCAGGCTCTACGACAACGCTCGTGTCACCCGTCTCGCCATTGACGAGAGGGACAAGAGCGGACTTCATCGCATCGGCGGCGTCGAGATTAAGAACCTCCTCGCGGATATGCATGGCGAGGACAAGAACTTCTACGTCCGCGCAAAAGTGTACATCGTCGCAGCGGGGGCCGTCGCTACGCCTCAGGTGCGCTTCTTACTCGCTTCTTGTGCGCCGCCGGACGTTGACAACTCTCAGATCCTCTTCAACTCGGGCTTCAACAACCCCGCCGACAACTTCATCCCGAACCTGGTGAGCCCAACGCTTATTGTTTAGCAACGGCTCTTCTAACCTTGGAACAGGGCAAGTTCATCACCGAGCAACCGTAAGTCTGTTGGCCCACAAATATCGCATCTTATTGACGTCCATCAGAATGAGCTTCTGCCAGATCGTGCTTAAGCGTAGCCTTTTGGAGAGCATCCCCTCGAACCCGTACAAGTTGCAGTGATGGGCGGACAAGGTAAGTCTTGCACGATGTACTGTGCGTGTGTTTGCTGATGCAGCATATCAGGTCGCATATCAGGAGTTCCATCATCCGAAGGATCCGCTCAAGTGTCAGTGTTCTGTCTCTTCAAGCAATATCTCGCGTGATGTCGATTTCCAACCCCTCCAGTCCCCTTCCGTGACGCCGAGCCTCAAGTGACGACGCCAGTCACCGCAACTCAGCCGTACCATACCCAGGTCAGCCCATCTGATCTCAGTATGGGTTCTTCTGCTCAATGTCATTGTCAGATTCATCGGGATGCGTTTTCCTACGGCGCCGTCGCGGCGACGATCGACACCCGCACGATCGAAACCCGCACGATCGACACCCGCGCGATCGACACCCGCACGATCGTCGACCTCCGCTTCTTCGGCTTCTCTGAGCCTCTCCCGAGCAACACCATGACGTTCGAGACCAAGCACCACGACGGGTACGGGATGCCGCAGCCGACGTTCGACTTCCACCTCTCCCAGAAGGACAAGGAGCGTGCGCACACCATGATGGCCGAGTAAGTTCCTTCGATGGCTTAGGCGATGACCAAGCTCACACATCCCCTTAGTATGTGCAAGGTGGCCTCGCACCTCGGTGGCTTCCTCCCTGGCTCCGAGCCGCAGTTTATGGCGCCCGGTCTGGCTCTTCACCTTGCAGGCACGATCCGCGCTGGGTGCGTCTGCGTCTCTCCAGCGCACTCGATGTCCTCGCTCATGTGCATTGCAGTCTCGATCCCGCCACGCACGTCGCCGACACGTACTGCCGCGTCAACAACTTCGCAAACCTCTACGTCGGCGGCAACGGCGTCATCCCGACTGGCTTTGCGGCGAACCCGACCCTCACGTCGATCGGCTATGCCGTGCGCTCCGCGGAGCATATCATCGAGTCGATCGGAGGTCCGAAGAAGAAGACTGCGTAAATGTGCATCCAGATGATCGTGTTTCTGTACCAATATCGCACCGTTTTTGTACCAATATAGCATGTTTTTGACCGACTAGATCCGCCTGAGATCGGTAACAGGAATGAGTCACTAAAAGTAACTCAGCATGAAGAGGACGGAGCCGAGGCCAGCTGGAAGACAGCGGAAGCGACATCCTGGTATCTTGACCCCACTCAGCCTGTGCACAGTTCTCCCACATGATCCATCGATGAATATCGACACCTGCATATAGTCTGTCGTGCACATACTGGAACAGGATCCAAAGCCTCGTACAGCGCACTCAGTCTTCCTCGTCGCTCGCATAGTCCGCGACGCCCATGCCCGCGAGGGGTTTCGGCGCCGGCGCCGGCGGCGCCTTCACCGCCTCGCGTGCGGCACGGAGGTGCGCAAAGTACTGCAGGCCCTCGAGCGCGTCCGCGCTGAGGAGGCTGCTCGGCGCGGGCGGCACGCCGAGCGCAGCACGGACCTCCTCGACGTCCGCCTCCTGCTCCGCGAGGGGCGTCGCGGGCTCCGTGCGCCTGCGCTTCGCATCTGGCCGCGCGTCCTCATCTTCGTCCATGGTAGGCGCCTCGAGCATGTGCCCCTCATCCTCGAGCGGCTCGCCGTCCTCGAGCGCGCGCACGGCGCGCATCGCGTCGACGATGCGCGGGTCCATGCGCGCGGCGATCGCGGCCTGCCCGGTCTCCTCGAGCCGCCGCTTCTCCGCGACCTTGCTCGTCGGGTTCGGGTCCTCGGTCGCCCAGCGCACGTTCAGGATCTCCTCGCCGTCGAGCGACTGGCACGCCATCGACTCTTTCGCGAACTGTGCGGAGACCTCGAGGGTGTAGGTCACGAAGGCGACAGAGCGGTATTGCAGGACACGGGCTGAAGGGAAGGTCAGTACCATGCCTTGTGAGACGAAGACCAGAGGAGAGAGGGTCCATGTACTCACTGAACTCGATCTCGCCCCACTCGCGAAAGTGCCTACGGACCATCTCCTCCGTCTCCGCACCCGTGCCCAGCTCCTTCACGCGCCCAATATACAGCGTGCGGTTGATGCGCTGGAACGAGCCGACGCCGCCCATGTCGTCGCGGTAATCCGCGAACTTGTCGCGCGCGAAGCAATCTTTGCTGTTGTCGGGCAGCACGCAGCTCGCGTCCGGGAGCGCGTGCAGGTACTCGCACTCCCAGCCGTACGGGCAGCACCCGCGCGCGAAGAAGAGGCAGAAGTACTTCATGCCCGTCGTGTTTGCGCGCGTGAGGCCGGCGTCGCGCCGGATCTTGCAGCGTGTTTGGGATTTGACTTTGCTGTGCGTGTGGTCAGCGGCGAGCGCGGAGGCTTGTTCCAGACGCACTTAGAGTACGAGTCCTCGCGGTCACCGCCCGCCCATTTGTTGTACCAGATGTCTGTAGAATGGTCAGTCCTGCGCGCTTCAGCCAGCCGGACGGAACACACTGTACTCCTTGCCGGTCTGCACGGCCTCCTTCTTCTCAACCTGCCCCGGCTTGACCTGCTTGCGCGCAGGCTTCAGCTTCCGGTCCTTCTTCACAACCACCGCCGTCTCCGGCGCGGTCGTGGCGGTTTCGCTCATGGTGTGTTGTGTCGTGGTGAGTGTGAAGGTGCAGGTGTGGCGGGGCGCCTATTTCCCGCCTTGCCTCCACACACCGTTCGATGGCGCGCAAGATGGACACTACTACACGCGCCGGCCTGCTCACAGCGGCGCCGACGCGGGTTGCACCCGCGCAGCTGCACATCGCCCACCTGTAGGCGCATATACTTATGTCACAGTAGAAAGTCAACGACGATCCACAGGCAACTGCGCGACCTGCTCGTATGCCCGCGCACGCCCGGGCTGGTCCTGTACGTCTCGGAGAAGAAGATAATCGAGCACGAGCTCTCCTCGCCCTCCGTGCGTGCTTATACCTTCCCTCCCCGCCTCCCACTTACTCACAGCCCCGCAGCCCCCGCGCACGCTCGTCGACCTCGGCACCTGGACGCCCAACTCCCTCGCGGCCTACGCGCCCCCGGACTCCTCCGATCTCGTCCTCATCGCGGCGGGCGGGCAGGACGCCGAGCTGCACCTCTCCGCGCACGGCCCGGCCGGGGGCTGGGCGGACGCGCCGTCCAAGCCCGCGGGCATGTCGATCAACAACGCCGTGGCATTCGCGTCGCCCCCCGGCGCGCGCGAGCCGCTCCTGCTCGCGAACAACAACGACGGCTCTGTGGCGCTCTTCGACGTCGCGCTCACCGCGCACGATGCGGGGAGCCACCTCGTGCGCCGCGCGACGCTCGCGTTCCCCACGCCCGTGAACCACTGTGCGTTCCGCCCCCTTGATTGAGGCGCGGGGCGCTGACGGGCCGCGCCCAGAAGCGTCGCTCTCGCCCGACGGGCGCACGCTGCTCTCCGTCGGCGACAGCGCGGACGTCTTCCTCACCGCGCTCCCCTCGGGCGCACGCATCCGCACGCTGCGCATGCCCGGCGCGCCTCCGCGGTACGCGGCCGCCGGCCCCCCGGCGAGCTTCGCGACGGCGTGGAGCGGGAGCGGCGCCAAGTTCGTCGTCGGCGGCCAGGACGGCGTCCTCGCGGTGTGGGACGTGCGCGCCGCTGCACCATTAAAGGTGATTGATCCGGCGCGCCGCGCGCCGCTCGCGGACGCGCTGAGGGAGGGCGGCGTCGGCAGCGGAACGGCGAGCGGGTGGATGCGCGACGTGCTGGGCGACACGGCGCTGAGCAGCGCGCCGCCGTGGGGCGTGCGGAGCATCAAGTTCGGCGGGGACGTCCTCCTCTTCTCCGAGGTACTCCTTCTGTCCTCTCCCTTTCCCACGCACTAACGTGGGCACAGCACACGGCGCGCATACACGCGATCGACGCGCGCACGTTCGATGCGCACGACGTGTACGCACTGCCTGGTGCGCCGGGCGCCGTCGCGGGCGCGTGCTTCGGTCCTGGCGCGGAACATGTATATGCGGCAAGCGAGCGCTGTGTGGCGGAGTGGGGCGTCCGCGGGACGCACCGCTGGTGGGAGCGCGGGGCGGATGCGTGTCTTGGCGCGCTGGCTTAGTAGGGGAGTGTGAGTGTACGGATGCAATGATGTGCATGTCGTTGCCCTCTCCTCGCGTTCCGCCTCGACGAACGGGGGTCTGCAAGGGAGACTATAGGACCTGGATCGTGACACCACTGTACTAGTCCACCTCCGCGGTATTCCAGCTGGCCTCTGTGGAAGTCCAGTTCATGTCCGCGCTTTCGTGTGTGAGTTTGTGACTCAGCACGTGCTCTAATCGTTGAGCTTACCCGGGCCCTGACGTCGCTTGTCCTCTAACTTGAATCTCGTCCTCCACGGTTGGCCATGGCCGCGCTTGTCAACCCCGATGAGGGACCGGAGCTCATACACACGAAAATCAATGACTATGTAACGCTGCTGATAGCTCGGCTGCCTGAGGAGCTGATCAGCCGCATCGTCATCATCGCCGACGACGACGAAGCCCATCTCGAAGATGCCAAGGTTCCTCCCACCTTGTGGGCCATGGCCCGCACATGTCAGTGGCTGCGAAGTCTGCTATGTGGAATGCCTGAACTATGGACGCACATCAACCTCTCCGGCTGGAATGTGAACCTCATCTCTTTGTTCGAGACTCGGGCATGTTCACGTGCGCTCAAACTCGTCATGGATGGCTCGTCGTACTTTGGTCGACGTAAGGCAAGACAGGCTGAAGATGTGGGCTATATATCTAGAGCGCGATCTTTGGATCTCAGGCATGTCGGCCCGCTACATTCACGGTTGATCAAGATCATTGAGGGTTCTACGAGTACGGGGGCATTGACGATGTCGACGTTAGAACGGCTATCGGTCGCAGGATACGGCGGTGATCTGTACAAGCAATTCTTCGAAGTCCTCAGCTGCCCGAATTTGGTTAGGTTTTCCCTGCATAAGCTCGATTACACCTGTCCGTCCTTTCCCGACTTACCCCGCCTGCAATCGCTGGAGATGACAGACACCGAAATCCTCTCCTCAACTCTCCACACGATCTTCGGCGGCGCACCTAACCTCGAGAAGATCAAGCTCATCGGCGTGCCAGTCTTTCCGTGGTCTGTAGGCGAGACTGCAAACCATCCGGTGTACGTGGCCTCGCTCCCCCGGCTCGCCGAGTTGGAAATCGAGGACGAGGCGTCGCGCATGGCGGAGATCCTCGCAATTTGTCCAGAGTCGAGCCACCGGTTGGATCTGCGAGTGGCCGACAGACGCCGCACTGTCAATGCGGTCAGCGCTCAGTTGACCCCGTGGTCATCGAAGAGGGGTCCGAACGCGCAGATCATGGCTAGAGTTCAGAAGTTCTGGCATTCTCATACTTCCGAGCCGGCAGATTCGTGGCCCCCGGGATGTGTCCGCATGCGTCACGGCATAGCGAGCGTAGAGTTCGTGGCCTTGCCCACGCTCTCATACCAGGACACCAACGCAGGGTTAGTCAGGTCCGATCCCCTCCTGGAGCATGTCAAGACAATCTTATTCGACACCCGCATGGAATGGAAACCCGACCTGCGTGGGCGCCAGGAAAAGTATGTGGATTTCGAAAAGCTGCCAAACATAACACACGTGAAGGCTATCAGCAGAGGTGCATCGGATGAGGCGCACACGCCCAACCTGCGGACACTAACAGAGTATGTCTACAAGCGACATGCCGAGGGTTGGCCCATAGAATCGATAAATTTCACCCTAAACGGATGGGGTTCAATGCAGGCCGTCGCCCACCAGATGCGCCACAACGGGGTCGCAGAGTCAGTCACAGTCACCTTGGGGAAGACTGCAGACTCATGGTTATAAGTACGACCTGTGTATTATGGGAGGATGAAACTTATCTGAGACTCAGTTACCGAGTCAGTGTGTAATCCTCGGTTTCCTATTCACCAAGTACTAGTCACCTGCACTCCTTCCACCTCTTCACTCTGAGACATCCCTAGCAGCTCGGTTGCACAAACGTCACATTTACCAAACACCCATATGTTAAGAATAAGGCAATAGTTAAGCTAACGGAGCTGACGGATGTGATAACCGCCAGCTCTTCCAGCACCCGATTGGTTTGTCCGGCTTAATCAACTCATGAAGGCTCCGTGCCTCGCACCAAGCGTCCCGGATCATCGTTCTTGGTGATTGGAACAGCTACGTGTTTCTATGGGTCCCGCTCACTCGGGCACGCGGCCCATTCCTCCTCCTCCTCGTCAAATGAGACGCTGAGCGTGAGCACGGAGGGAGGAAGGGCGGGGGAGACCACCCAATTCATGGAGCAGAGGTTTGGAGCATGACAAAGCGCTACTTCTGGAGTACGCAAATCCGAGATTCGATAATGTGACGGACGACATGGGAGACACGGTCGAGACGAGCGCGACGAACAGGGCTCATTGGAAGGTCTGAGCGTCCGAATGTGAGCTCATGGCGCCCTAAATATGAATGGATAGCACTCGCCAAAGAACATCAAACGCGTGCTCTCCGTGCGCATCCACAGCGAGGAACGAGGACACGCGCTCGTATCCCCACCTCGCCGAGCTTGTAGTCGATGAACTATCAGAAGATATGGCCGCGGTGGTCCGCATCTGCTCTTTACCAAGCCAGAGGCTAGATTTTTGTGTCTATCGCAGGAGTGGTCAATGGTCGTCTATGGAAGTAGCAGATGAGGCCACAATTATTGAATACGTGCACGCTTTCTGGCATGCTCAGCATCCTGCATCTCAACAGCCGCTACCCATGAAGCAAATGAATAGACACAACGGTCGAGCATGCATCAGTTTTCTTGCTCAGCCCGCTCTCTCGTATCAACTCTTTGATGTGGACCTACCCGCACCCGATCCCCTCCTTCAGCACGTTCATACCGTCACGATTGATCTCAAAGTCACGGCGGGCACTTTACAGAGCTGCATGTCACATTGTTCCGACCGGGCGCACCTATCTCACCTGGAGATCCTAGAACTTTCAGGAGATCCCGGGGCCCATACTCAGAACAACTATCCCTTGCGTGCGATGGAGGCTGTCACCGCATATATGTACTCTCGTCGTGCCCAGAACAGGCCTCTGCAGTCGGTTATTCTTCGCACTAGGGGCTGGGCTCCGACGCAAGATGTTTCTCGCAAGATGCTGGATGACAAGGCCGCGCAATCAGTGAGATGGTCGGAGTAGCGAAACTCTTGGTCACTCCATAAGCCAAGGATGTACCGAGCGTGAACGAAGAATAGCGCACATAGCTGACTGTTCTGGGAATGCGCGGGAGTTAGTAAGGTATGAGCTATATGTATGTGTACCGGCGTGAAATTGATGTGTCATGAAATAGTGTAATGGGAGCGTTGAGTCGACAAGAAACATGTGCACCCGCAGCATGCCCAGCGAGTTTCACAAGCCGCCGCTCAGACAAGATGCGATGGGTAACAGTGCGCAAGCACGCAGCTGCCTGCGCAAACGGAGCGCGCAGAGCCCCGGACGCGCAACCTGCCTGCCGTCGTTCTCATCCGGGAGGGTGTGCGGTAGACGTGAGCGTCGGTGCGTAGGGTCAAGTGTCTGCGGGCGCGGAAAAAGACACACGGGCAGCGCAAGAGCCTACGGCGGCGACGGGAGGACTTCTCCGAGCCGGTAGTGGTCCAGCGCGAGGCTTTCGAGCGCGGACGTTGCGCCCCCGATTGACTCGCCGCAGCGGGTACTCAGTCGACAGCCAGCTTTTCGGGACATATTTCACAGAGAGGGAAATAGAGGATGGATGTAGCACTTCGCCTGAGAGACTATAACTACGAGTTATACGACAACGCGGTGCGCCATATGGTCGAGCTGGGGGCGTAACGGCTAGAAGGTGGCAGTGCAGAGGAAGTCAAAGATTTACCTAGCGGCTTGCTCGGGTCCGGTGCCATCGTTGTCCTCCCCGTCTCTCAGGTTTTACGAGTCGAGATTGCGAGCAAGATGCCACAGAGCCAGATGACCAGTCTCAGTGACCTCGACACACACCTCGCGAGGCTTGATGAGGAGATCACCGTTCTTCAGGCGAGACGTGCAGTACTCAGAGCTCAACGAAACGCACAAGCAGCACCTTTCTATCGTCTCCCGAACGAGGTCCTACACCAAATCACCCAGTACTTCTATGCCTCCTACAATCTGTACAGGGGGGATAACGAACGCCTGGACCTCGTTGTCGATCTCTATGCCTTGGCGTGTTCGTGCCGGCGGATGCGTGAGATGACGGGCGCTCCCGAGCTCTGGATTCACGTGGATGTCTCGTGGAAGAAGGAGTGGATCAATATCAGCAGGAACAAGAGCAGTCCGACTAGTCTAGAGGTTCAGTTCCGGACGTCGGACTCGACGGCTGAGCTCCATCAGGATATATGCAAGGATACCACGTCCCTTGTCATGATCTTGGACGGCAATCTCGAAGATGACGACCACGACCCATGGGGAGCTGCCAATTTCGATCCACGTCCATCTCGCGTCCGGATCATGTGCGCGAACGATGCTACATACACCGATACCTTCCCCTGGATACTGCGCAAGGGGGATCATCTGCAAACCCTGATCCTCCAAGGAGTGAAGTTGACCGGTTTCCCTCTCGACTCTCAAGGACGAAAGTTCAACGCCCTTAAACACTTGGAGCTGATCGATGTTATGATCACCACCAATGAACTGAACGATTTATTGGTTCAACCCGACGCTCTGCACAGAATCTCATTCAGCAACGTAATCATGGGCACTTCAACGCTACTGCCCCTCTCATCGGCCTCGAAACTATCGTCTCTTACTCTCCATCTTCGTGGGGATGCATACTGCATAGCGGCCACGCTCGCCCTGGTCCCGGATCCATCTACCAGCCTTCGTATCGAGTTGTTCGTTTCCGAAATGTATGAAAAGCACAATTCGGCATCCGCCGAGTTTTGTCGCAGCATCGTATCTCGAATGCTGGTCTTTTGGAGGAGCACGCGGAAGAAGACAAGCGGATTTGTCCCTGGCGTGTTGGAGTACGGCACAGCGAGAGACGGCCGCGTGGTCTTTGACGACAAAACATCGCCTGCCATGTACTAGTCTATGCCCGTGGATATGGTAAAGACGAAGAACTACTTGGATACGTGCACACCTGATGACCCTTGTATGCTAGCATAGTATATCAGTAGTGTACGTCGAGAAACCCGAGCCTATGCACGCCAATCGAGCCGTGAGAAAAAACGCGGTCACCCACCCCGCGCCACGCGCCCAACGCGAGTCTCACCTCCTCCCGGCCATCGGACCATGTCGCGCATCCCCGCACCCAGCTCGTCGCGCGCGCGCCCAACTGCGGCGAGCACGACCTCATCGAGTACGAGGGTGCCCGCGATCGCCCGTGCAACATCCACGCCCGCGAGCCCCGCCACGAAGCCGACGCGTGCCGCCGCGCCGCCCCGTCTAACCACCACCACAAGCACAAGCGGTCCCAAGCGTCTCGGCGCCGTCTCGCCCGCCAAGCCCGGCGCGCGCTCGCCCATCAAGCCCGGCTCGCGCTCGCCGCTCAAGTCGCCCGCCGCGCTGCCACCGACCGAACCGCCGCGGAGCCCAGCGAAGCTGAGCGTGCGCGAGCAGATCGCGCTCAAGCGCGCCGAGGCGAAGAAGGCCGGTGCGCCGCTGGCCAGCAGGGAGCTGGGCCCGGACTCGGTGCCCGGGCCGCTGACGCCGGTGGAGGCGGACGACCCGCTCGGGCGGCTGCCGCTGCGCGAGGTCATCGAGCGCGCGAAGACGAGCGGTATGCCGATCCCCACTTTCCACGCAGTACGTGCAGCTGACGATGCATAGGGAACCTGAACATGACGTCGCGCGACCTGACGATGCTCCCGCCCGAGCTGTTCACGATCCACCTCGGCGTCGACGCCGCGCCGCTGCCGGGGCTCCCCGCGCCGGCGACGCTCCCCGAGTCGACGCGCCGTAAGCCCGCGGGCGCGGTGGCGTGGTTCGAGCAGGTTGATCTCGCGGTGCTCAAGGCGCCGGACAACGCGCTCTCGCTGCTCCAGCCCGAGCTGGCCATGTTCGGCTCGCTCGCGGTCCTCGATGTCCGTTCCCCCTGAACTAGGTGAATGTATGCTGACGACGGCGTACAGCTACACAAGAACCAGCTGACCGCGATCCCGGACGAGCTCGCGGACCTGATGGCGCTCACCGCGCTCGACCTCTCACACAACGCGCTGACCGCGCTGCCCTCCGCGCTCTGGGCGCTCCCCTGCCTGCTCACGCTCAACCTCTCGTACAACACGCTCACATCCCTCCCGATCGCCGTCGAGGGCGAGCCGCACACCGTCTTCACGGGCGCACACGACCGGCGCGACCCCTTCGCGCCCGTGCTGTCCCGCGCGCGCACGCCCCTGCCGGCGCTCACGCGCCTCGACGCCTCGCACAACGAGCTCTCCGCCGTGCACGCGCTCCCCCTCGCGCTCACGCACGTCGACCTCTCGCACACCGCGCTCGGCGCGAACTTCGGCGGGCGCGAGCTGTTGTCCGCGCTCTCCGCATTGTCCAACCTCTCCGAGCTCGCGCTCTCGCACTCCGGGCTGACGGACGATGCCTTCCCGCTCCCGCAGAGCACTCCCTTCTTCCCGGCGCTGGTCCAGCTGGACGTGTCCGCGTGCCCCGCGACGCTCGCCGCGCTGACCGCGTACCTCGTACCGACCACGCGCGAGCTTGACACGACACCGTCAACCGCGCCGCCACGCCCAGGCACGATTCGGCTGCTCGTCGGTACGCCGCTCGTGCGCGAGCCGTGGGAGGTCGAGGCCGAGCGGCGCGTCGCCGCGCGGCGCGCCGCACAGACGCGCGCCGCCGAGGCGCTCGTCGAGGCCCGCGCGGAGGCCGCCAACCCCAGCAAGCCGGCGAAGCCCGTGGAGAAGGAGGCGTGGGAGCTCGAGGCCGAGGCGGGCATGCTCACCGCCGCAGGCCGGCGGCGCGCCCGCGCGCTCGCCGCCGCGGCCGAGGACCCCGCGCCCGCGCCGTCCGTCGAGCCGACACACCTCCTCGCGCACTCGACGTACTACGACGCCTCCACGCGGACGCTCACGCTCCCGCCGTGCGCGCCCGCGTCCCGCGCGCGCCCCGGCGCCACCGGAACCGACAGTGTGCTCCTGCAGACGACGCTCCCGCTCGCGCTCATCTGCGCCGCTCCAATTGCTGCGACGCTGAAAGTGCTCACGCTCTCGGGCCGGCGCGCGCAGCCCGTGTTTGAGCTCCCAACTGCGAACATGCCACGCGAGGGATGGCTACCTGCGCTCGAGACGCTCGCGCTGGACGACTGCCGGCTGGGCGACACTGTCCCCGGCGCGCCGGCGGGCGAGCCGCTGCTCGCGCTGCTCGCGCGCCTGTTCCCGCGCCTGCAGACACTCGACCTCGCGCACAACGCGCTCACGCCCGCGGCGCTCAGCGCACCCGCGCTGTCCGCGCTCATCCTCGGCACTCTGCCCGATGAAGATAACGACGGCCGAATCGCGCGCCCGGGCCTGCGCGCGCTGCGCCTGCGCGGGAACGCGCTCGACGCGCTCGACGGGCTCGCCGAGCTCGCGCTCCAGCTGTTCAGGGGCCACCGCGTCGTGCCCGAGTGGCGGCTCGAGGAGCTCGACGCGCGCGACAACGCGCTCGCCGCGCTGCCGGGCGAGCTGGGCATGCTCCCGCTGGACGTGTTTCTTGTCGATGGAAATACGTTTAGGATTCCGCAGCGGAGGGTGTGGGAGAGGGAGGGGACGAAGGGGCTGTTGGCGTGGTTGAGGGGGAGGATGGAGTGAGCGGGAGAGTGAGCGGGGAAATGGAGTGAGTGAGTGGGAGGCGTGGGTGTGGATCGGACGAGGCTGAACGGCGATGGATTTCGGGGTGTCTACAGGGGTACGTGGTACTTATTTGGACATCTGGACGTTCCTCGCCGACATACAGTCTGCTCTACGCAAATCCTTCTTCGAAAATCTCAGATCCATGTGACGGACTCGGCGCCCCCAGCTTCACGTAAATCATGTGCAACGGTGACCATCGCGTCCCACCCACCCGTGACAAGGTGGAGAGACCGCAGCGGATGGCCATCGGCACATCGAGCCCGTACGTGCTGGACGACATTCTCCAGTTCGAGCTCGTGTCTATAATCTAGTCCAGATGCACCCACGAGTTCCACGGCCTTCAGGTTTGGGAAATACTCGTCGTCAATGTATTCTGTCGCTGCAAAGAAGGCTCCCGCAAGTTGGACGGCCTTCTCGACGTACTCGCGGAGGGGCTCTGGTTGGCGGAATCCGATGCCGATGAAATAGCACTCAAGAAAGGGATGTGCGATGAAGTTGATTGAAGCTTGAGACGCTGACAGTGACGCCGTCATACATCCCGAAAGCCGCGTGTCCGAGGAGTCGGAAGCATGGGCGCGCCAGAAAATCTGTACACGATCCATGATATATGCGAGGGAAGACTGCGCTGTAGGTGGGGACTGTCTCCTATTCGTCTCGTCCACGCGAAGCGAAAGTATGCAGGCCGGTATGTGGCATATCTTGAGTAGCTCTGCAACGTTTGTCTCGTTTTTTTACGATCTCAAGTTCGGCGAGATGGATTAGAAAAGCCGGCAAAACTGGAGATGTGGAGGGCCCAACCATCCGTTCACCAATGATATGGCTCAGTGTGAGCCTATTGACGCTCGGCGTGTGCCACAAGATCGTTCGGAGGATGGTGGGGTTGATATTCTTTCTCCTCAACTCTAGGATTTGGAGACTGTGCCAGTGCAGCAGCATAGCTAATTCCGTCCATGCGCAGTATCGTCAAATTTTGGCAGACGAATGCACCAAAGAAATGTGGACTCAAGGTGTTTATATTACCGGTCAGCGAAAGGCTTTCCAATGCCACTACTGTGAGAGCGTTGGTGCTGGTTTGCCCCTCAATAAGTCTGACGAACTGTGAAGGCTCGGCATCAACGCGACGGCCAACATGCTCAATAGTCAACGGACGGGCTCGGGAAACACAGCCCAAGGCTCCCGTTTGAAGTATAGGATTTTCTGGATCATCGCCGAGCATGAGGTCGAGGTTGTAGGAGAGGGACCGAGCAACGAATGTGGAGACGAGACATGGCTCCCATCGATGCATGTCGATGCTTGTCCATAGTTCTCCCAAGTCACATGTTATGGTTCGGAGCATGTTGCACGTCTGAGTCATGGCCCACAAGGCTTCGGGAAAGGTGGTTTGCGCAGGATCATCGACGATGCGGCTGATCAGCTCGTTGGGCAGCCGAGCTATTGGTAGTACGGCGTTGTGGCTCCTCTTGACACGTGCCAACTCATTCTCCAGCTCGCGGATTTGCTTGTCAAAGTCGGCGACGGTGGCCATCGCAAACACGGTGTCGGAAGAGGACAAGCGAATTTGGCGCGCGTCGGCGGTCCCCGTATGCGTCGTCTGTCTTGTTCTCGCCATCCGCGACTCTTTCTCGATCTCTCATTTGAACGCATGCTGGGGTGTATGACTGTCCAACGGCGACCCGACGCTCTCTAGTCATGAGTGGATGTCTACTGAGGTCGAACGGGTGGCTATGTGGTCGACGTCCCCTCCTTGGCCGTCAGTACGGATATGAGCACGTGTCCTCGTTCCTCGCTGTGGATGCGCATGGGGAGCACGCTTTTGATGTTCTTTGGTGGGTACCATCCAATCATGTTTAAGACGACATGAGCTCACATCCGGACGCTCAGACCTTCGGAGGAACACCGTCCGTCGCGCTCGTCTCGACCGTGTCTCCCATGTCGTCCGTCACATTATCGAATCTCGGATTTGCGTACTCCAGAAGTAGCGCTTTGTCATGCTCCAAACCTCTGCTCCATGAATTGGGTGGTCTCCCCCGCCCTTCCTCCCTCCGTGCTCACGCTCAGCGTCTCATTTGACGAGGAGGAGGAGGAATGGGCCGCGTGCCCGAGTGAGCGGGACCCATATTGGCACGTGGATGTTCCAATCCCCTGCGACTGTGATAGAATGACAACTGGGGACGCTTGTTGCGTGGCAGGGATCTTTCATGAGCTGACCAACCACGAGTTAGTGTTGATCATTGAATGGTGTCATGAAATTGTAGAGATGTCTATGTATGCACCGAGCTACCCGTCATTCCATGTCACCGAATCAACACCACCGAGAGCGACTAGCCGATCGAATAGCGAACGAGCACTCTCAGAACGGGAAAGTATCCGGACGCATGGCCACGGCCGTCTGACGTGTGCGCGCTCGCGCAGCCAGCGCTCAATCTCCTCGATGATCTCTTCGTCCGCTCGTCTGACGTCTCCTGTTTTCTCGATATAGCAAACTCGGATGGTGGTGAGGTTGTCCAGAAATTGCAGGGGGAGATTCTACAAGAATATCCCAATTGATCGCCAATTGTGGGGATAGGGGAACCGGCAGTCCAGGTCGAGTGTGCGCATGCCGCTCAGTAGTGGCTTATCGAATATGAACCCAGGGGACACAATCCACGACATGGTGGGGGTTTGAGCATCGTGAAATCGAACTCGGCCGTCAGTTTGGGCGTCATACGTGACTCCCCCGAAGGCGAAGCTATCTGTCACGCCGCGGGTAGTCCTCCAGAAGCTAACCATTCGGGATGTGATGGCGCGATAGCTCTTGTGATAGATTATAGTGTCACGGCACGTCTTTACATGAAGCTTCTTGAGCGGGTTGGAGAGCATTGCAAGCACAAAGGCTACAGCATGGGCGGAGCCAGAGATGTGCACGTTCTGGACATCAGGCATGACACTGACGAGATCTGCATTGATGCCAAATTCTGAAGGACTACCATCCCCTAAGTTGATGAGAACGATGGATTCAAGGTGTGATGCCTGACGAAGGACAGTGCGGAGGCCTTCGAGAGGAATGTTGACGTTTTGAAGTTCCAAATGCTCAAGCGCAGGTAGTGAGAGCGGAAAGAAAGTAAACTCGGCATTCTCGAGGGTGAGACGGGACACATACTGCCACTGGTCTGCTGACAGAATGCAGTTGAGCGATTCGGAGTCTTCTACGCAGTCCGTGAAGGTGACTCTGAGGCAGCTAATTCCCTCAGATGATTCTACTGAACGCCAGTCACGTTTAGCATGGAGTTCATCGCTGTCGAATATCACAAACAGGGCCTGCACAGGCAGGCAGCGGCGGCGGTTTGAATGATCATAAGGATCTGATGTACGAAGGCAGAGGTCTTCTGGGCCTTCCTCGTGACCCCTAGCCTCGCGGATGTAGTGCCAATGCTCGTCCCATACCATGTCGGTATGCGTCTACAAGCCGCGTCCTTTCGTCATCTCCTGGATTCGGCGGCATGCGCAGGCCACAGCATGAGCATCGCGTATGAGACGGAGGCGGTCGTCACTCTCGTTGTATAGGTCATAAGACGCTTGGACGTAGTCCACGATCAAAGTCAAGATCTCGTTTGGCAGGTGGTAGAAGGTCGCCGCTTGAGCGTTTCGTCGAGCACACAAAGCCGCTCGCTCCGCTTGCACATCTGCGATATCATCGTCGATCTCCTGAATGCGTCTGTCCAGATCCTCGGTAGGTACCATAGCTCGAGTTTCAAGCTGGCTTGGGTCACAGGACGAGGCCTCGAGCAGGAAGGGGCGGACGACAAAAACGTTGGTTGGACCCGAGTCATCGGTTGTGACAGTCAGCACGCCATACGTGACGGTTCGCGTTTCTTTGCCACCATATACATGTGCATATGAGTTGTACAATACGAAGCATTCATCCAGTACAACAGGCTTGATTCCGACACCCCCCCCCCCCCATGTTTGACACAATCATGTATCCGTTTTGGAGCAAACCGCATGCATAACGGCGGACCTAGTGATGAAAATGCTCCGTGTTTGGGGGGATAGCCACAGGCAATGGACTTTGAGCGGTATGCGGAATTACACGGCCGTAGAGCTAGTGGTTGCAGGATCGCCTGAGGCGCAGGGCAGCGGACGGCAACACTCCCGAAGAAGTCGCGTTCAGAGGCTGCACGAGGAGATTGAAAGATGAGGCAGCGCCGTGCGCTGTATAGCTACGAACTGGCACGCAAGGCAGTGAGGGGGGAAATGCGCAGTATGGTGACGGCTCCAACGACGATCTCAACCTAAGCGGTGATCGAGAGAGAGTTGCGAGGGAGAACTCTCATAATCCACTGTGTCTTCAGCGGTGAGTGTAGCTAAGCGGGCGCTCGAGGAGAAGCTGGCGTCCGGCAATGACATCGGCTTGGTGCCGGGCCACCTTGTTGAAGATACAAAGAGCGGGAACGTGAATAGAAGACCACACGTCGCTTAGCCCACATCCAAGACCGAAGTTCAAACCGTGTGATCCAACACGTCGAGTCGAACTAGTGTTGGAATAAGGCGTGGAAGGACTCGTAAGAGGAGCACAGTGATCGCGGCATCGGCGTTCGGGATGACGCGTGCGGGCCAGGGTAAACATCGGCGCCGATGTCCTCCTCGTCGTCTCCCGCGTCCGCCGCGGCATGTTCGCGTCCGTCGTCCGACGAGGCGCTTGCCGTTCCTTTTCCTCCCGAATACCGGCGAGCCCCGCCTGGTGTCGACCGCCTACACTCCCTCTTTCCCTCGCTCACACGACTACCCGCCGGGTGTTCCGCCACCTCGCGCCGACGCCCAACGCCCCGCCTCCTTCAAAACCATCAGCACCACCCCTCTCAGCACCAGATAAGGATGCGGTGGCTAGCATGACGGCCGAGGGCGGACTCACGCGCGCGGACGAGCACCCGAGCGCGGCGGAGCAGCGCCGGCGGGACGTTGCGATCATCCGCCAGCTCGTCCCGCATGTCTGGCCCGCGAACGACTGGCGCACAAAGGGCCGCGTCCTCGCCGGCGTCGGCCTCCTCATCGGCGGCAAGGTCTGTCTCTCTGCCTTGTGTGTGAAGACGGAGGGGCTAACGCAAGCAGGTGCTGAATGTGCAGGTCCCGTTCATCTTCAAGGAGGTCGTCGACGCCCTCAACGTCGACTTTACCGCCCAGAGCACCGTCTGGGTCGTCGCTGGCTCGCTTGTCCTCGGCTGTCCGTCCCCCACTTCTCCCCTCCCCCTCGACGCTGACGAGAACGGCAGACGGCGCGGCGCGCGTGGGCGCGACGCTGTTCGGCGAGCTCCTGAACGCCGTGTTCGCGTCGGTGGGCCAGCGCGCGGTCCGCCGCGTCGCGCGCGACACGTTCGCGCACATCCTCGACCTTGACCTGCGCTTCCACCTCGCGCGCCAGACCGGCGGCCTCACCCGCGCGATCGACCGCGGCACAAAGTCTGTTTGATCTCTCATTGCGTGACTGCTGTTGACGAGATCAAACAGGGGCATCACGTTCCTCCTGCAGGCGATCCTGTTCCGCATCGTCCCGACCGCGCTCGAGATCTCGCTCGTGTGTGGCATACTGGTTCATTCGCTCTGAGCACTTAATGGTCGGGCGTTTACACAAGACCAGACGTACAACTTTGGCTGGAACTTTGCTGCCATCACGCTCGCCACGATGGGCGCCTACACCTGGTTCACCGTCCGCACGACGTCGTGGCGGTCCGTGCTCTCCTCCCAACGAATGTACTCTAGCTGAGATGAGCTCCGCAGCACCCGTTTCCGGCGCGAGGCGAACCAGGCGGACAACCGCGCGGCGACGGTCGCGGTCGACAGCCTGCTGAACTTCGAAGCCGTCAAGCACTTCGGGAACGAGGCGCACGCCGTCGCGCAGTACGACTCCGCGCTCGACTCCTACGAGCGGTCGTCCGTGAAGATCGCGACGTCGCTCGCGTTCCTGAACAGCGGGCAGAACGTCATCTTCAGCGCCGCGCTCACGGGGATCATGCTGCTCGCGGCGCAGGGCGTCGTGCGCGGCGAGATGAGCGTCGGCGAGCTCGTAATGGCGAACCAGCTCGTGTTCCAGCTCAGCCTCCCGCTCAACTTCCTCGGCACGATCTACCGCGAGCTCCGCCAGAGCCTCACGGACATGGACGCACTGTTTGCGCTCCAGGAGCAGCACCGCGGCGTCGTCGTGCGTCGTGTCGCCCTTCTTCGCCCGTCCGCGCGTGTGCTGAGGGAGATTCCAGGACGAGCCCGGCGCACCCGCGCTTCGGCTCGAGGGCGGCGCGGTCCGCTTCGAGGATGTGCACTTCGGGTACGACCCGTCGCGGCCGATCCTGCGCGGCATGACCTTTTCCGTACCCGCGGGCGCGCGCGTCGCGCTCGTGGGGCCCTCGGGCTGCGGGAAGAGCACGGTCTTCCGGCTCCTCGGCCGCTTCTACGAGCCCTCTTCGGGCACCGTGCGCGTCGACGGGCAGGACGTGCGCGCCGTGAGCCTCGCGAGCCTGCGCGCGGCGCTCGGCGTCGTCCCGCAGGACACGCCTCTCTTCCACGCGGACGTGCGGCACAACATCCGGTACGGGCGCCTGGACGCGAGCGACGAAGAGGTGGAGGAGGCGGCAAGAAGGGCGCAGGTGCACGACGCGGTGCTGCGCCTGCCGCGCGGTTACGGCACGCTCGTCGGCGAGCGCGGGCTTTTGTTGAGTGGGGGCGAGAAGCAGAGGCTCGCGGTCGCGCGCGTGCTCCTCCGCGACGCGCGGATCGTGCTGTTTGACGAGGCGACGAGCGCGCTCGACGGCGCGACGGAGGCGGACCTCATGGCGAGCATACGTAGTATGCTGAGGGACGGGAGAAGGACCGCGCTGTTCGTCGCGCATCGGCTGAGGACGGTCGTGGACTGCGGTGCGTGGCGGCCTTGCTGGGGTGCGAGGCAGACACGGTGCTGATGAGAGGCAGATTTGATCATCGTGCTGCAGGAGGGCCGCGTCGTGGAGCAGGGCTCGCACGACGAGCTGATGAGGAAAGGCGGGCTGTACCATGCGATGTGGGTGCAGCAGAATGCGGAGGAGGTGCGCGAGGAGCCGGTGCGGGTCGAGGCGGAGGCGGAGGGTGGGGTGGGCAAGTGAGGGGTGGGATCTACCTAGAGTACCTACCTGGTGCAATCTATGCATTCAAAAACTGTAGGCACAGACTCTGGGTTTTGTCTGGGAACGTTTACATGCTTTGAGAGGCCGCATATGACCCAACTTATACTGTAGCGTGCCCGGTGCCATACGTGCCTTGAGGCGTAGTCCACGTCACAGACGCTGCAACGCCGCCGGCTAGCATTTTTTGTGCGGCAGTCATCGCGGGCTCATATCCGGTGGTGACGAGGTGCACCGACTCCAGCGGCCGACCCTCTGCATGGCGGCCATGGATCCACGCGACGACTTGGCCAAAGTCTGTATCGGTATTCCACCGCGACGGATGCTCCGTCGAGATCTCCACATTCTCTAAGGCAGGTAGAGCCGTGAGATCCAGTTGGTCGGACCCCCAGCCCCTGCACCCCCATGCATTGAACCCGAGAGAGCACGAGAGCGTGCGGACGTGCTCAAGGAGCGGGTCGGGCTGCATAATCTTTGAGTATGAGTGGCGGTACGAGACAGTTGGGAGTGCGGAGAGCTCGATACGGTCCGGGCCAACCTCAGAGTGGACATGACCGACGAGTGGGGCATCAGGGCAGTGGGTCTTCCTGAAATTCAACGCGCGCTCTATGATGTAGGCGTTTGGCCCAGTCGTCGACGACCAAGCGTCCAGCTCAAATCCTCCTTGAATGTCGTCCTCTGAGGTCTCGTCCTCGGCATACATGCAAATGTAGATGCTAGCCACATGAAGCTGTTGAGTCGGCTCAGGACAGAGCTTGAGAAACTGTACAAGGCACCCCACGGTGCAGTCAATGTCTAAGATTGCGAGGTGGGGCAGGTCAAGCGGGAGTGCATCGTGGTCGAACGAGTCGAGCGCATCGGGCTTGAAAGGACGGCGTAGTATCAACCGCTCGACGTGGGACATCTGTCCGAGTAACGCATGGAGCTCGCCAAACAAGAGACGAGTATCTTCAAGGTGTAGGTCACGGAGGTGGGGCATCTCGGGGAAGTGTGTACGGGAGGAGGAGAACTCGACGCTGTCATTTCTCAGCGACACTAGGTTAGGGCATTGAAAATCGATGAAGAAGTTAGAAACCAGACTGGGCCTCTCTTCACTCTCGAGGTGGCCGAAAATCAAAAGTGATTCGAGTGATGGGGCATAGATTGACTCAATGGTGGCCTGATTGTGGTCTGGTGCAAAGAATGAGGAACATCCGTTATAAATGCCGTCAAGCTGCATCATGCTCGCAACAGGGGCCCATCGTCTAAACAGATGCCACGCTTGACTGTCATCCAAGAAGCTTGGTTCGTATGTGAGACTGAGGAGGCAAGGCGATGCCCGCGCAAGGAAGGCGGACACCATGCCCTTGTGCCACCCACTCAGGTTGATATGCGTCCACAATCCTCGAGAGCGCTCCAGGATGGATCGCAGTTGGCTGCATGTCCATGACATCTTCAGCAGCGTCCTCGGGGGATCTCCTTCGGCATGAGACTCGACATCGGCGGCCTGTACGATGCGGACGAGCAGCTCCTCGGGTATTTGAGTGATCGCAAGGAGGGCATTGAGTGCCCTCTTCGCCCGTGCGGGCTCTGGCTCTAGCTCAGACGTTGTCCTCATGACAGGAGGGAGCCGGCCAAGAGCTCGGAGTGGTCAACGTGAGGTGGTCGAAGACAACGAGCGGCGCGTCTATCTGCCACGCCTCTCTGCCTCCCTCCTCGACTGTGCCGCGTTCAGACTTTGGCTGGATGATGAAGCAGTGAAATAAGAACTCGTTATTATGGGGATACATGGCTCTCGGCGCGGTCGATGGATGCAGAAGTCGACTGACAAAAGACTGACACGGTGTGCCCACTCAGACCAGTCGCCGACTCCTGCCTTTCACGCTCTCGATCTTTGATAGCAGGTGCGCCCAAGTCCTGGTCGCAGAACGGCTCATTCAATCATGTTATAGCAGTACCATGTCTCGGTCTCTCAATTATGCCAAATGGGATCACCTCAACTCGGACGACGAGGGAGACGAGGAGAGCTCTACCAGTCCAGTCTCAGAGTCCGCCCCGAAGACCGCTGAGCCCGCAAACGCAACACGGGCACCCTCTACCACCCCATTCTATCGTATACCAGAGTCCGTAGAGATATCCGACGCCCAACTCGAGGCCGCTCTGTCCGCCCACCCCACAGTCGTCGTTCCGCCAGGTCAAGTACAGGCCATCCGGATCCTCTGCGAGCACGAGAGCAAGCACCCTCAATGGCCGTTCTATCCTATTCATATCGCTGCCGATCACCTTCTTCTCACTATGAAGCCTACTCCACTCTCTGTCACTATCGGGGTTCCACTCGTCATCATGAAGGAGCCCGGCTCACCTCCAGCTGGGCTCGATCGTGCAGTCTATGACTGCACGGAAGCAACCTTCTTGAATATCGAAACGGATAGCGGGTATGCTCCTCTACGTTGGCAATCGTACATAGGGAACGCGATAGTTGCTCGGCAAGACGGTGAGTTGTCCGCCACGGCCATGATCTCTGAGTCACGGCGCTGAGCAGTGTTTATAGGCAAACCTCTCACTCCTCAACACCTCGAGGGCTTCTGGCAGTTCAGTGAATTCACTCTCATGGATCTATACGCCGACGGCGAGACGGCGCAGCTTCGACGTCTACTCACGCGCACCGGATACGAACAGTGGTGGTCAGAGTACGTGAGAGAGGGTCTCGAGCGTTCCGGGGTCACTTGGACAGACATGTCCGAGGCAGGATCGCCGTATAAGATGTAGCACTTGATATAGATCCCGAAAATATATGTTCCAACATACAAATAACAACGTTTGATCATTTCACCCGACCGCAGTTGTCATCAGACCATACAAGAGTAGTGTATTCTTGCGCTTTTTATTGCCAGATAATGGACGGTGCAGCCTGAGCGTGCACAAGCCTAGCGTAGCCTTGCTCGCTATTCTTGTCACAGCCTCGAAACACGATGTGTTGGAGAGGACGTCCTTCTAAGCTCCGGCCCATGATCCAGCGCTCTATGGATTGGACATCCTCTGTATCAGATCCAATCGCATTACAAAGGTCATCGACCAGCAGATGTTCCACATGAGATAGACATTCCAGATCCTGGGTATCTCGCATAGGCCATGAATCGCTACCTCCTACAGAGCAGAGCTCGAGCTCTTTGATGTGCCTCAGGATGGGATCCTGATGTGTGATTTTGAACCATTGTAAGACATCGTACGAGAGTCCCTTGCCTTGAAATTTCATCTGCAGGACATTATCTGTATCGTCTCCACCATGGAACACAAGAGTGCCATCCGGCAAGGACTCGGCCAGTCCGGATGTTTGACGCCAAAAATTCATAGTGTAGGCGTTGATACCTGACTGCGAGCCCCAATTTCTTTCTGCGTCCGAAACAAGACCTCCCTCTAGCTCAACGTCGAGAGAGGCACTAGGTATAGGGAGTATCGACAGGACAAGTCCACCACACGGATGTGTCTCAACAATGGAAAGATTGGCAAGCCGCGGCAGATGAAGACCATCAGCGGAGCTGCTGAACGCAGTATCGTCTGCGTCGTCGTCCTCTAAGACAGAGCTCAACCTGATAGTTTCCAGATCCGGGGCTTGAGATAAAAACGCGTGCAGGCTTCGCAAAGGATAAATGGACAGCCTCATGTGGAACACACGCAGCGTCGGTATATTGGGTAGGATGCCAGGGTGACGCACATTATCGAGGCTCAGATGAACCAGGTTTGGGAAATTAATATCGCTTATCAAACGAATGGTCCGCGTGTATCTCATCTCGAATGTGTGCAACATAGGAAACTGAGTTTGGCCAGCGTAAATTTTGTCTCGTATCGCCATTTCGGTCAGGTCGTTTGTGTTGAACCAGAGACATGTGCCTGCTCTAGAAAGACATTCGATTACGACATCCTGTCTATCTTCGTGGATCCTTCCATAAACTCTGAGATCGATCGGTACGGGTGATGCACGCTCCATGAGATAGCGCGCGTAGACTAGATTCTTTTCCGAGACGTGAATACGGCTCCATAGCTGCGGCGTTCCCACCAACACCACTCGCAATCGATGGCAGATCCATGTGAGAGGTAGTACGTTCCGTGAATCCGAGGTTTTTGAAGATAATTCCACAACATGGTCGGCAATGTCCACGAACAGCTCGTCTGGCAGACGGAGGAGCGGAACAAGTGCGTTTTGCGCTGTGTTCAAGTCTAGAATCTCTTGCGCCAGCGACGCGATCTCTACTTCGGCGGCGACAATGTGAACATCTATCTCATTCGCAGAGCTCGTGTCCAGGGACAGACGAAACGTGCAAAGCACGAAGCACGGGTAATGTGGGAGAGAACAAGAAGCGTTCGGCGTTTGCCGGAAGATCACCCTCCTTCAAATCGTTCCCGTGATTTAAGAGGACCGCGACATACAAAGCGACATATGTACTCAACAACATCAATAAATCGTGCCTATTGGACGTGATCTCTCGACTCAACCAGGGCCAAATTCACGCTCAAGGCCGTTCCAATTTATTGCGAGGGCCACTTCGTCCTCCACCAGTCTGTCGAAAAGATATCTCGCATCTGGGCTCGTCGCCTTGATCTCCACGAATCGAACCGAATGACCATCGCCGTGACGCCTTCGAATCAACTCCTCAACAAATTCGTAGTCCTCAGGATAATAACTCATCGGCCGGGTATCCTCGATGATGATGTGGTCCACATGTGGAAGGTCGTCAGAATCCAACTAGTCCGCCAGTCCACCATCCGGGTCTGGGGCGCCGTGATACTGTAGCTCGAGAGTCTTCACGTTCTCGAAAAACGTGTTACGGTCTATGCGCCCATAGCATCCTGTGGCCTCGTACAAGAATCCTGCGCCTGAAAAGGACACCTCCAGCTGGCTCCACATACTATCTCCTAGAAATTGAAGATGACCTAGAGGCAGGGAGCTTTTGAATCCAAGAGACATTTCCCAGAACTCTTTCATTCGAAGATGAATCATCTCGCCTCGGTCATTGTCCCAATTGATCCGCATCGCTTCTTCAGAGTGGACACAATCGAGAAAGCGCAGCTCAAGACGCTCGCGCGGATTGGGAAGAACGCATAGCAGCTGGACTACACGCAATGCTGGTGCATAACTTCAGCTCTCTCAAATTGGGAAGATCACATGGTGTAGGGAAGGTGCCCATCCCGCCAAGTTCGGCTGGTGTGCCGAAAGTTATCTGATATGCTAGGTCTATGGTCTCCAAACCCGGGTGATGGCTAAAGAACGCGATCAAGTTTCTCAAGCCCTGGGCTAATTTGTTCTCCAGACGGAAGAAGCGCAGCGTCGGAACGTAGGGAAGTAAGTCGAGGACGTCAACATCCTCGATATGTAGAGTGGATAGCGAAGGATAAGAGGTAATGTTTTGAGGAACTCGAAGCGCCCGACGACCACTGGCTTCCGCTCCCATGGCCGCCTCCGCGTCACCAGGAGATGTAACTGTGTCGGACTTGCGGTCAAGCAGGCTACGCAAGCGTGGGAAACAATCGAGTACAGCCAAAATCTGCGACAACACAGCTGGAGGTTGTAACCAAATTTCCATCGAGATGAGCGACGCGCGATCGACGAGACAGAGTAGAGCATCCGTGCTCCAACGAGCTACATGAATGGGCGTCCACAACTCGGGTGCACCCAAAAGTACCTCACGGAGGCGGTGGTAGACCCACGAGAGCTTCAGAATCGAAGCTACTTGAGTATCGGCGCCCACGTCCGTGCACGTTTCTTTTGCGATCTGGACGAGGAGCTCG
>LCTX01000115.1:0-13336 GCA_002233555.1 Limonomyces culmigenus | reverse complement strand
GGCAATTGCTGTGCCGGAAATGATTGATCGGCGCCTACACCACGCCGACCCCGCACACACACATCCTCCTCTTCCTCCCTCCACCACACACTATGAGCGCCATCACGGTCCCCACCGGCAAGCGCCCCGCGCTGCTCGCCGCCTACCTCGCGCAGCTGGCTCTGCACCCCGTGCGCACCAAGGCGCTCACGACGGGCTCGCTCGTGTTCCTGCAGGAGGTCCTCGGCGCCCACCTCGCGCGCGTGCCCGTGAAGCGGCCGGCCAAGGACGCACCCGCGTACGAGCATCTCGCAGCGCGCGCACGGGTGGACTCGAAGGCGGTGAAGATGTTCCTGTACGGGCTGCTCGTGTCCGCGCCGCTCGGGCACGTCCTCGTCGGTGCGCTCCAGCGCGCGTTTGCGGGCCGGACAGACGGCCGCGCCAAGCTCCTCCAGATCCTCGCGAGCAACCTGATCGTGGCGCCTATCCAGACCGCTGGTGGGTGCCGTGCCTGAGCTGCCGGCATAGTAGCAGAGTCTGAGACGGTTTGCAGCGTACCTCACATCCATGGCCGTGATCAACGGCGCACGCAGCGCTGGTCAGATCAAGAACACTGTTCTCGACGGCTTCCTCCCCGTCATCCGCGTATGATCCCCTGCTTCCATCCTGTGGACGTTGTCGCTGACGCCCCTGTGCAGATCACATGGGTGACCTCCCCACTGACGCTTATCCTCGCCCAGCGGTTTGTCCCTCAAGACGTCTGTGCCTCCATTTGCCCCTCCGGCTTGTCTCTGACGCCACGCCACAGCTCTGGAACCCCTTCTTCAACCTGGTGCAGTTCGTTATCGGGGTCCGTGCCGCCTCCCTGTCTCACACAGTCCTGGCCACTGACCGGCGGCCCCACAGACCTTCTTCAGCTGGCGCGTCAAGCAGATGCAGGTCGAGGCGAAGAAGGTCGAGAAGAAGCGCGACGACACCGAGCTCTGATCTCTGCGGCTTGCTTTGCTTGCTTGCTGTTCTACTATATATCGCTGCCGCTCTGCCTAATGCGATGCGTCCGCCATCTCCAGACTCCAGCTGGTGCTTGAACCCGGGCTTTCAGGAACGTCACAGCCTCAAAGAAGAGACATGTCATTCGCTCGCGCTCATCATGGACGTCGGTCATCTGAGCAAACACCCTCATCATTTGCACATGTAGCTCGCTCTACAGATGACACACACAGCTGATGCAGTTGTAACGGGACGCGGGACACTGCCGTCGCTTCTAAGAATCGCTGAGCTCAGAGCTGGAAGGGTACGTGTGGTTCTCTCCTACCTGGACATGATCCCGTCTCTCATGGCCCACTTCAGAGCTCAATAGTTCCTGTCGGCGCCGCCGCGAAGAGCGTGTTGACGACCACCCCGCCGTTGTCGACCTTGCGGACCTCGAGCTTGCCGGTCGGCGCCGCGAAGAGCGAGTTGTCGATGGTCCCGCCGTTGTCGACCTTGCGGACCTCGAGCTTGCCGGTCGGCGCCGCGAAGAGCGAGTTGTCGATCGTTGACCCCGCCGGCGCAGCCGAGACGACGGCGAGGAGAGCGAAGAGGATGGGGAACTGCATGGCGGGTGTGGTTGGTCGATGAACAGGGGGAGAGTAGATGGTGATAGGGTCTGCCCTTTCGAGCCCGCGATGACCGGCTTTTATAGACATAATCAAAGTACGTGGCCGTGCACGAGGCTGCGCATCGAGTCGTTGTGCCTGACATGGAAGAACTGCACAAATGTCATAGAGAGTGGTGGACGCCAATGACAGGAGCAGAAGATGGGGGCAGTGAACACGCATCGGCTAGAGCAATCATGGAAAGCTCGTAGGAAACATGTTGTCTCGTCGCGTTCGGGAAAAGGCGTCTGGTTGATCGACGACGTGCTGGTACCGGGCTCGTATAGAGGTACAGACGCAGATATGAGATTGGCGGCAGCACTGACTCCTTGAGCACACGGATATCATTCCCTTTATGGCAAGTACATTGCATGGAAACAGGCGGGTCGAAGCGTGGATCCTTAGCCGAGACAGCGAGCATCGTCTTCGAAGATGGAGGAAAAGGGGCTGTGTCAAATCAAAATCGCTTGATCTTCACTGTTGTCACAAAATGTACACTTTGTCTAACGCGACGCGTCCTCCACGACGAGGCATGCGCGACCATGCACCGGCGCGCGCTGCTCATACCGGAGCGCCGTGTCGAGTACCTCACTCCCGAGCGTCCACCCGCCGAGGCTGTACGCGCCTGGGCGGTCGAGCCATAGCCGCGCGCACACCTCGGCGGATCCGCATGGAGGCAGCGTCCCACGGAACGTCCGCCGGCCCGCGAAGTGCGGGTGGATCAGATGCCTGCGCGCCAGGCAAGTCAGTAGATGTGAAGGGTTCGAACGAGGAGGACGCACTCTCCGCACGGCTGTGCAGACACATCCGGCAGCTTGAGTGTAAACCGCGTTGAATGTGTGCGCGAGAAGTTGCGTACGACGAACGTCGCGGACGCGTGGCACGGTCTGTGCATGTATCAGTACCCACATCCCCATTGTCAGCCAAGGACACGCACCCGTCCGCCGCAAAGTCGTGCGTGGCATGCACGTCCGGTACGCTGAGCACGAGCGGATCCATCTCCATGTTCCACACGCTGCCCGCTAGCGCGCCCAGCATCTCATCCCGCTCCGCCGCCGTCTCCGCGTACATGCTGCGCGCAGCCGTGCCGGCGAGCACCTGGGTGAGCAGCCTGTGGCGCGCTCCGAGCACGCCCACAGGTGCAAGGACGTGGCCTCGCCGTGTGCCACGATCCGCCTCCCATGCGAGTACGAAGTCGAGTGCGCCGGGGTGGTACAACGGGAAGAGCTGTGCGTGCTGCGCCGGCGGAATGTACGGGTGCGTGCTAGACAGCGTCCGCCTGACGGACTTGCGCTGGGCATTGTGCAGGAAAGCGCGGGCAGTGGGGTTCGCCAACCAGTCCTCTTCGGTCTGAGGACAGTGTGAGCACGGTAGAGAGAAGATGCGTGAGTTGGCATAGCACCTCGGCGGTGTGCACGCAGAGCAGATCTAAGGTAGGGGGAGTTCGAGCGGCTGGTTGAAGACCGGCAACAATGCTTGCGAGCTGCTCCTTCACAAACATCTCCGTCTCTGCCGTGCCCTCTCCGTCGTCCCAGGGATCGACGGTGAAGAAGATAGTAGCACCTTGTTCCGGGAGAACTGGTCTGTATATAAGGTTAGATCACCAATTACAAAGATTTCAACCCGGACGAACACATCACTTGCGACTACCGGAGCCACCTTCCAGCTCGGACTGACGGACGTCACCTGCGAGATCCGCAGACCGTCGACTTCGCCGGTGTCGAGGACTTGCACGCTCACGGAGTAGAAGTGGTCGCTAGAGAGGCTCGGTTGCGCAAATATCTGCACATCAAAAAGCGGGCGGATGTCGTAGGTGCGGGTGACCGGCATGGGGTAAAAGACATTCCCGTCATCCTAGAAAGAAGCGTTCAATGAACATGCCGCACATAGAAGAGCCAACATACCTCTCGATACACGAATAGCAACGAAAGGTCTGCCTCCGGTGTTGGTGAGCTTGCGCGGAGGATGACATCTAGAACTATGTGCTTTCCAGCGGAGAGAGGCGAGTCAAGAGGCACGCGGATGGGGTCATCCAAGGTGATGGAGTTGCAAGACTTGATCACATGCTGTCCCTGCTCGGAGTTGGATGATCCTAGGGTCATTTCAATAAGCATCACTGGGCCGTTTAAAGCAACTCACCTGAAGGCGACGCTTGCTGAGCGAGAACGATCGTATCCTCCGAGCTCGCCACCAAGTAGATCTCCGCAATGTCCTTTGCGCCCTCATTAGACAGCCACAGCTGCATGGACTTCTGCTCGCCCTCGAAGACACTCAGCGCGCCGTCATCGACGAACGACACAGACAGCCGTAGCGCTGCGTCTTCGACCTCGATGGAGATCGGGACATCCGGACCGTACGTCTTTGTCTGCCGCTGTGCGGGTGTGGCGTGCAACCTCCGGCCTCTCGTACTCAGCGACTCGGCAGCTGGCAGCAAGGACATGAAATCGTAGACCAGCTCCGTGAAGGTTAGTTTCAGGGCCTTCTTCACTGACACACTCAGCGGTATCTGCTCTCGCTAAGCCTCATGTATGACACGCGAATAAGATGTCGTTGACACACCGTGCGAGTCTCCCGGGATTCCAGGGTAATGTAGGACAGAGTCTCGACAGTGGCCACGTCTTCGATGGGAATGGTCTCGTCCAAGCCCGCAGCAGAGAGTCGAACAGTAAAGTTGGACAGCGCAATCTCGACGTTGAGCGTGTTTGTGATCTGCAAGTCCAGCCAAAATGTCTCTGGGTACGCTGTGAGCACAGTGGTTCTCAGCTAGAACGAGTGGGTCCGCACCATTGATGGCGGCCTTGCCAATCTCCTTCAAGCCTTGTGAGCCCTGCTTCTTCCAGTAGCCCCGCCAGGATTTCTCAAGTGCCGACCACACTTCATCTTCCTTCTTGGAGCCCTGCCGCGGCAGCCGGACTTTGCTTTCTGAGGGGACACAGAACTTGACAGGCAGCTGCAATCCCGCCAGCTTCTCCTTGCTTCCTGGTGTGGAGAGGAAATGCTGCAACGTTACTTAACCCTGCTTGCCTAGTAATAGGTCATGCAAAGCTATCACCTTCAATGCGACGTCAAAATCATCGAGGATGACCTGCTCGCGCTGCTGCGCCTCGGCAAGCGCGTCCGCAGGCAGCGGCGCAAGAAGGCGCAGGTAGATGCGCACCGCGTCCTCCGTTGCACCGGACGTATACAGGAGCCGTGCGAGCGCGCTGTCGATGCCCGGCCGGATCGCTGCGAAGCCGGTCCAATCCGCGGGCGTGCGCCCGTCAGCGTCCCAGAATGACGGCGATAGCTCCGAGCCAGGCGGCAGCTGGTAGAGCTCGTGAGCGCGCCGGAGGAAGTGCATCGTGAGCGGTTTCTGGGTAAGCCTCATCAGTACTGCCCAGAAGGTCGTGGTGACCCTTACTATGCCACATTTCTCGAGGCGGTTGGCCGCCGTGAGATACAGGAGTGCTGCTTTCCGCTTCAGACGCTTCAGAGCACTGAGGTGGGCTGCATGGGCTAACAGCAGTGCAGACGGCGGTTCCTCCGCCTGAATGCCGTCAGTCTAAGCAAGCAAGCCGCATTTGTCCCCAACTCACGCTCCCCGCAGCCCACACCAGCCACCGCTCGCCCTCGAGCACATCACCCGCAAACTCCGCTTGCGGGATACCGTCCGCCCAACGTGCCGCCATACGGAGCGCATCGAGCAGCACGTGCGGCGGCGTCTCGCCCGCCAATGCAGGTGCCAGCGCGAGCTGCGCCAGCGAGCGTACACCCGGGCCTGGTGCGACGAGAAGTGGGAGCACGTCAGCACCGCCGCGCCCATCCTTGCGCAGTACCTCCCATACGCTCGTCGCCAGCTTGACGTCCCCGAGTATAGTGGCGAACTCGGCCAGACGGCGCTGCTCCCCGAGAGCACCTCCGGTGGCGCTGACGCCCGCACCTCCTGCAGAGCTTTGGTTCTGTAAGGCCGCTTGGGTGAGTGTGGATGCCCGTTGATGAGTTGCCGTTGGCGCTGTTGGTGATGGTGTGCCATAACTGCTATTGCCGAAGAGACGCCGGGTCGATGAGAATAGACGGGAGGGCAGCCTACGACTCGAAGCGTACTGCAACCGTTTCTGTTAGTGTGGCCTAGCAAAGGAAGTACAGTTTCGCTCACAGTTTCGTTCCACTCCGTGACTGCCTTCTCCATCCACGGTACTAAGCCTTGGACGACAAACTCACGCACGAACCGTGCAATCTCCTGGATGTCTTGTGAATCAAGATTAAGCGTGGTGTCGTGGGACCCAGTGCCAGGTGCCTCGTCCAAGGCCGTCGTGGAAGACGCCCGGGATAAGGTTGGGCCTTCGTCCTGCGAGTCCTCGCTCTCCGCCGGCAGCTGTGGCAGCACCGCCGGGACCGCGACAAGGGGAGCGGATGCGGGCAGCGCAAGCCGAAGGAGGTACGTGTTCAGCCCGTATTGTTTGCGGATGGCGTTGAAGAGCGCTTGCGTCCTACGGCCCTGGCGGTGAGTGTGAGAAGACCCCGAGTGGGGAGAAGTTGTGCACGCACTCTTCGTCGGAGAGGAGTGAGCCTTGCGGATGAATTACGAGTGTGTAGCGTAGGTGGGTGGGGTCAACCCAGCTGGGGAGCTCAGACTGCCGGCTGTGTAGTGCTGAGATGGCTTGGAGAGGGTTCGGAACGGTTGTAGATACAACCATCATGACTGTTATATGTGCCAATCAGCGCACACAGGTGCCTTGGGACGACATCAAAGACGTACCGGCAGCAGGATGATTCCAGCCTTCCGTTCGGCTCGGGACACGATCACCCTCCGCACACCGCTTGAGCTCGTCCCACCACGGCGTCGGAGTATTCCAATCTGGCAAAGCCATTGCAGGAGGTTCCTTGTCGACGATCCTAAGCCCCGAGCCCGCTCCGGCATCTTCGCCCTTGGCTACGGCTGGCGGCGCCGAGGGCGCCCGCGGGCCGCGTTCGATGGAGTCTACCCAAGTAGAGCACTGCCGCGCAATACGTGCACTGATCCAGTCGATGGTGCGCACCGCCCGCCTTGCGGGGTCCTCCTTGCATGCCCGCTCGATTTCGACGAGGCTCGAGAAGCGGAGGACGAATGACGCGTGCGGCACCGTCGTGAGCGTGATCGTGCGCGTATTCACTAGAGTGTAAGGTTGGTACAGTTCATCCTAGCTTTGCTGATGTTCGCACCTTGGGAGAGCGGCGAGAATGACTGCAGGACGCGCGGAAGTGGGGGCAGCGAGCGCGCTGATAGCAGCGCGTCCACGTCCGGCGACGACAAAATGCAGACATGCGGGCTCAGCGAAACGGGCAGTTGCCGCGCCATCTATGTTTTCTCAAAGCTCCCAAGTAGATCGGCGAGTGTGCAACAGGGCAAGCAAGGTCTGGGAGCGCTCAAAGGTCAAGATGTGATTTCGGAAGGCGTCACGCGATATTACAAAACATGTGTGTGATCTAAACACTTGCTCAATGATATGAGTAGAGTAGTCAGAAACTATGATTACAGAGATGCTGTACAACTTATTGTTCGTGCATTGAAGATCTACTCAGAAATCACCTCCCCCTCCGCCGAAGTCGCCCCCTCCTCCGCCGAAGTCACCTCCCCCGTCGCCGCCAAAGCCTCCTCCGTCGCCGCCGTCGCCCATCATGGACCCGAGCAAAAGTCCACCTCCGAGCCCGCCGAGCAGTGGCATCCCTTCGGTTTGTCAGTTCCAGTTGAAAGCCTGCATTGACTTGATCCTCACCCATTCCCATTCCGCCGCCCATCATGCCACCGCCGCGACGGCCATAGTAGCCTCCTCCACCACCGTACGGGTTACCCATCGGCGGGCCGTACGCCATCTGGGGGTTCTGCGAAACGTAGCGGTTCGGACCGACGTTGCCGCGCTGGCGGGCCTGCTCCATCATCTGCCGGATGGCAGCCTCGCGCTGCTGCTGTTGCTGCCGGCGCATCTGCAGAGGGCCGTCAGCACGCCGCACACTAACAGATGGATATCCACGATGCCAACCTCCATCTCTCGCTGCTTGGCCTGCTCGCGCTCTTCCTTGGTGCCAATAGCCTTGTCCTTGAGCTTGCCGAAGAACCCGCGCTTCTCGTCGTGGTGCTGGGCGCCGGGGCCGGGCGAACCAGGCGTCGAGCGTGCAGGCCCGGCGCGCGCACCACCGGGAGAGGCAGGCGCATGCGTGCTGTCCCACGAGTGCGGGCGCTTCTCGCCATTGGGCGGTGGGCCAGCGGGCGGCGCGTATGTGCCGCTCTTGCGCCCGCGGACCTCAGGGTGCTCGTTCTGGTACTGCTCGTCCTCATACGGATGCACCCAGATCGCACGAGGAGGGTTGGCGTTGGTGTCAACCTATGCGTGAGGTTGTTCGTCAGATCGGTAAGCAGGCAGGCAGTAATGAGGAGGGTGTACCCAGAAGGGATGGTTCGCGTTCGAGTCCCACTGCTTGACCCAGCCGTAAGGCGGCGGAGGCTCCTCGAAGGATTCCTTGCTCGGTACAGGTGCAGGACCACTAGCCATAGTGAGATCGAGGGAGAAAAGGGCAGATTAGAGCCATCGCAGGTGGCGGGCCAAGCTATATGAGCGCGGGAGGGAGAGAGACGTCATCCGTTCCACAGGCGCCCGGAGCCTGACGCCACCCAGCACTGGCCCTTGCACTTTCACCTGCTTTTCTCACATAATCTTGCATCGCCTCCTTCACTCCCGCGTTACATATCTCACACATACACACACCATGAGCGACATGTGGAACGTCGTTCCCAGGAAGGAAAATGACAATGTCTGGGGTAAGCGTCCCTCCCGACAGCGAGGTGGTCAAGGCCGCTCGTCTCGGAGGCAGAGGCCATCCGCGCCAGACCACGCTCAGGGCAGCAGTGACCACAACGGCTCTGCCCCTGCCAACCCCGACGCCTGGGGTGGCTGGGGCGGTGGTGGCGGCGGCGACTGGGGCGTGGCCGCGGACTGGGGTGCACCGGCGCCGGCGCAGGACTGGACGGCCAGCTGGGACGGGTGTGCGCCCATCGATCCCTCGTTCTCCAAGGCGCACGAGCTCGTCACGTTCTGGCGCACGAACGTTGCAGACGAGGAGCTGCGGCCGATGATGCCCGTCATCGACGCCCTCGAGCGCGTCAACTCGGGTGTCTTCCCCCCGCTGCGGCCCCAGCGCTGGACCGCGGAGGAGCGCGAGGCCGCACCCGAGTCGGATCACTCCCGCGGATCAAACTTCCCCTCGCGGCTCAGCGCGACGTCTGCACCGCCGATCCGCAGTAAGCAGCAGATCCTCAACTCGCTCGCTCGCAAGGGCATCTTCATCGAGGACGTCATGCCCCACGAAACACCACCCACGGCCGTAACCCAGGCCCCTAACTCCACCGACGCACCTTCCTCGACTATCCTGACCTCAGGCGCTGCAAATGCCCGCTCCGGTCCAAGTCCTCCTTCCAAGCCACATGATGGCCGGTCCGGAAGACAACGGTCCGCTAATCGTGTCTGAGGGCATATTTTCCGCTGAGACGAACCGTTTACGAGCCGTGCATCGTTGTCCCGGGTGTCTGCTTTCCCCCGTGGTGATTCCGTTACTTTATGAGCATATTCTTTTCCCTTGGATACTTCCCAGATGTACTTGTATCCTCATGTAACCTCAATAAAATCTGATCTCATATAGTAGCATCGATACATTCATAATTTACATCCGTCTCAACTCGCCCCGTCCGGTGGGTTGATCCATGTCCCGTTCGGCCACAGTGTCGCCGCCATCGTGTAGTCTCCGTCGCCTCCCGATGTCGTATACTTTTCCATCATCAGTATGACACCTCCATCCTTGAATCATCGCAACTCACCGCGAGCCGAAAAAAATGGGGAATGCCCGCCTGCAGGCCCGCGAGCGAGAAGTTGAGCGCGGCGCCTGCGTACCGCTGGACGTCGTCGACGAGGAGAGAGAAGCCGTCCCAGCCGGGCGTGAGCGGCGCCCACGCGAGCGTCTGGTTCACCAGTGGCGTCCTCGCGTCGTAGTCCGTAGCGTTCGTGAGGAACGTGGGCAGGAGTGTGCCCTGGGCCGCGTCTCCGATGAGCTGTGTACGCACTGTCAGCGTCGGTATGATATATACATGAACCGGGGCTGACCGAGGCGGCAGTCTGCAGGATCGAGTCGAACCCGTACGCAGCGATCCCGTTCAGGAAGAGGCCGAGCAGCACGCCCTGGTACACGGCGGACAGGCGTGTCGGCCACGCAGTCCCAGGCATGAGCGCCATTGCAAGCACATAGTGATGCAAGCGGAACTGAAGGCCGGGCAGGAGCGCGAGCACGAGCGTGACGAGCCCGCCGGCTACGTACCAGGCCGCATAACGCGGGAGCCACCCTGTCTTCCTGATCACGCGCACCTGGTTCACAATGACCACCAGGAGGACGATGCAGATAATGACGAGGGCGACGACGCCGCCGGGCTGCTTGCGGATGTCCTGAGGGAGCAGGCGCTCGATCGGAATGTTGTCGAACGTCATGTTCGAGAGCACGCCGACCCACCAGGGCCCCAGGAAGAGCACGGCCGTCTCGAGCGGCGCGCGCGCGAGCAGCACCGGGAGCGTGAAGCGGAGCGCGAGCCGCCAGAACGCGTAGCCGACGAAGAGCGCGGGCAGGAACGCGCCGAACGCGGCGTCTATCGGCGGCGGCAGGTTCCGCGGGTCCGAGAAGAGTGAGATGTGCCAGAAGCCGATGCTGAAGAGCGCCCACAAGAGCACGATTGGCTTGGGTCGGAGCACGATGGTCATGGCTGCCGTCACGAGCACGTTAAACGCGAGAGCAGGTGTTCTCAGGTCGCTGCACGACGCAATGTCGTGGTTGGGCACTACCTGGAACGCCATGGGGAAAACGGACGGGAAGCCGACGGATGTCAAACCGTTCTTAGTGGACCCGATGAAGTTGGTGTGGTTTCCGATCAGTTGGACGTTGAAGCACCCGCCCTTGGCATTGCTTATTATGCCACTGTCGAGGTGGGTCAGCCAAAGTCACCTCATGAGAGACGAGATGAAACATACGCATGAACGGCAGCGGCACATATGAAGCTATCGCCTCGATATGTTCCCTCCGAGTCCCCACCTCCTACGACGAGGGGCTGAAAGTTCACATCTTCGTTGCCGATGATGCGTGGGTTGAGCAGCTTGACCGAGCTACACTGCGCCGGGCACCGGGCCTCGTACGTCGTATTGTCGAAGGGCGCACACAGCTCGCCGTTCAGCCCGCACTGAGCGTTGCGGCCCCAGAAAGCCGCAGTACACACAGTAAAATCGGGAGCCGGTGTGAGGAACCACTGTTGGCGGACGAAGAAGGAGAGTCCGATGATATATACTATGGCGAGGAGGACGAACAGCCAGGGCCGTGTAAGAGGGCGTGTATAACTGATGATCGTCGACTCTATCCGGAGGGGTATGCGCACATTCTTGACCTGGATATCTCTGTCTAGCAAAGGGATGGGGTCTGTCGCAAGTGGGTATGTATAATTAGCTCGCGATAAGCTCGTAGCCCGACCATCACTCACCAGGGAGGGCTATTGGCGGCTGTGGTCCACGAGCATAGTACAGAACACGCCTGAGGCGAGGAAAGCGGTTCAGGAATTTAGAGCCTCTGTCCTTAACCCACAGCCTGCGCGACGAGCTAGATACGGCGTTGTCCTCGTTCTCGAGCCCCTCCTCGACTTCGAACACCTCAGTGGGCGGGTATTTCACAGTGCTCGACTGCCTGGAAGACCTTCTTGTTCGCTCAGAATTGGACGCAAAGGATATCGCCTCGTGAGACGCGTCCGGACGCGTCACTGACATGGAGGTGCGGAGTAGAGATGTGAGGCAACCCAGCGGCACTGCTTCATGCTGCGCACTACACCGCTTGGCGTCCGCCGTTCCAAGCCTTTCGCTTATACTAAAACAGTGAGAAAGAACGATTTACGGTGGTCTTAATGGCACCAACAGTATCCTGTGCGATTCGATAGCCCAACACAGTGAAACGCTATAGCACAAGGCAGGCGTGCAAAGAAGGTGGTGGTTCGTGCAAGAGAGAGCGCCGGCTGTCGTCGGCCCGGACAACTACCCTCACCCGGACATAATCATGAGACCTGTCTTGTCCACCTCCAAGTCGCTACCACACCTCCACACCCAACATGGCCGCACCAGAGTCGATGACCACGCGTAACATCTCAGGGACCTTCATACTCGTGCGTGTTCGCGCTCGCCATCGACCGTGCAGGCACCGAAATCTGACATGGATGCTGCAGAACAAGTCGCTGAGCGACACGGCGGCCATGGATAAGATCCTGACGCAGCAGAACGTAGGCTGGGTGACCCGCAAGATCATCGGCTCCGCCACCATAACGCTCAACATCAAGCACTACTCTGACGAGGAAGGCGTCGAGCACATCGACATCCACCAAGTGCTTACCGGCGGAATCACGACGGACGAGCTCCGCACGCTCAGCTGGACCGACCGCGAGGCCGACGACCGTCTCTTTGGTCATGTCGTCGCCAAGAGTCGCCGCAGTCAGGTCGCGGATATGTCGGAGGAGTGGCTGGGTGAGGGATGGACGTCGGACACCCTCGAGCACGGCGTCATCGATGCTCTCGCTCGCTCCGATACCCCTAAGAGCAAGACGTCGTGGGAAGGACATATGGTGAGACGCCATGTCCTCCGCATGCCTTGCCCCACTACTGACAAGCGCCGATCCCCTATGCAGACTTGGGGATTTGAGGTTGTTGGTGATCAAAGACGTTACACCCGACATGTCTTCTTCACCGGACCAAAGGGTGAGGTTACGAAAGCTCGTATCACGTACGACTACCAGGGTACGAGTCTCATTGCATTGACGACCCATCCCTCACGAATTCAACACGTACGTTTAGGCCCTTGATGGGGATGCTTGGTAAGTAATCAAGACATGTTGCGGTTGTGTAGGCTATATCTATGTTTCCAAGGTGCAAGCCTTCCCCTGCCCTCCGTGATGTTCGACTCGGATGAGGGTGGCGTCTCTGTGTCTGTTGCCTCTGCACCACTACCTTGGCCAGAACTTGCCTCCTGATTTTCGCACATGCATCGCGCCCTCCTGCTGAACGAGATAGTCGAACGGATCATCAACTGTCTTATTCCTCCTACACCCTCTTGGCCCGAGCACAGCTACGATTCACCCACGTTAGCCGCGCTCGCGAGAACGTGTCGAGCATGGAGTGAGCCTGCGCTCGACGTCCTCTGGCGGGCTCCGAATATGCACGACCTGGCGAAGATCATGCCTTCAAGTTTGGTAGTGTTTGATAAACGAGTTCAAATGTTCGAGCGTGATTCCTGTACCGTGATATGTGATCGTTGCCGCTCGGGCGACTCTTCGCTGACAACCGCGATCATACAGACACTCTGTGTGACTACGACGCCTGAGAAAGAGCTTGGTGCTTGCTTTGCATACTATGCTAAACGCGTTCAACCCATCTCCTTCAAGGTCTCCTCACCTGCTTACGCGGTGAAGTCAGTGAGCCGAACGATAATCCACCTCTGGACGTCGCACATCCATCTCTTCCGGCGCTACTGTAGCCTAGACGTCCATCTCAGGCTGCTTCTTGAAGCTCCACAACTCCTCCGCACCCCGCGTTCGCTGACCTCCTTCGATCTGCACATCAATGCGGCCCTGCCTATTCCAGAGGGGCTGAGGTCGCAGCTACTAGAAGCGAGCGTACACCTCCACAGTATAGGCATCGATG
>LCTX01000114.1:0-16146 GCA_002233555.1 Limonomyces culmigenus | reverse complement strand
GCCACCCGCGGCCGCCTCGACCAGGTCCGCCGCGCAGCCGGCGCCGCACGCGATGCGGACGGGCTCGTCAGCGTACTGGATCCCGAGGCGACGAGCATGGAAGAGGGCAAAGCGCTTGCGACGGAGGACGTGGTGAGTCTGCCAAAGAGCACATCGTGAAGGTGGCACGACTGACGATATCTCAGACCTTCGAAAAACGGCTTGTGCAAGCACTCTACGCCTACGTCCGTGCCGGCGACCTCGAGTCAGCACTCGAGCTCTGCCACAAGGCTGGGCAGCCCTGGCGTGCCGCTGCCATCCGCGGTGCCCTCCTCTTCCGCTGGCCTGCCCTCGGTTCGTTCGCTCTCTATCCTGTTCGCACCTCCACTCATTGAGAGCGGCTCAGATGGTACCAGCGAAGCCTCAGCCGATGTCGAGATGGACGTGGACAGTGAGACCCCCACCTTCTCCGGCGCCGTCCGCCGGCGGCTTTGGAAGCGCTCCGTCATCGCGTGTGCGCTCGACGACGCGCTCCCATCCGCGGAGCGTGTACTCTACGCCGCACTTGCGCCCGCGCCCGCGACGGCAGCCGTCCTCGGTGCTGCCACCCGCACATGGCCCGATCGCATGTGGGCCGCCGTCGCACTCGCTCTCGAGGCCCGCCTCTCCGGCGCACTGCGCCGCGTCCGTGCGGAGAGCTGGGAAGTCGACGCGGACTCGGATGCGCTCGGTGCCGCACGCGAGCGCGAGCGGCGGCGAGAGGACGGCGGGGCGCTCGATTCCGAGGCGCTCGAGGACACCGCCGAGGACACCGCGTGGGAAGTGGAATGGGTGTCGACGATGCAGACGTTCCAGACGCTGAAGCCTGAGGAGGGGTATGCTTGCCCGCCATCGTTGCAGGTGCAGTCGCTGACAAGCAGCATAGGCCGGGCGGCGAGCATGTTCTGCACGCGGCACAGGTGCACGTCATCCTCAACTCAGTCGACGAGCTCCTGGAGATGTATGCCGCCGGCTGCTTGCCCAACGGCGAACGGCCTCCAGACGTCAAACCTTACGACCCCGAGTCGCCAGAGTAAGATCCTTTTCCGTTCGGTGGATATATGCGCTTACTCGTCTCCCTAGTTTTGCCCGCAAGATGCGCTTCTATGCGCTCCTCTGCCTATACCTCCAGCTCGTCGATCTCGCACCGCCGCCCGGCCCGACACATGCCATCGTAGGGGCCTACCTAGGCGCCCTCGAGCGCCGGGAACTGCGGGAGCTCATCGCGCTGTACACGGCTGCGCTCGGGGCGGCCGCCGTCGCACGCTACGCGGCCTTCCTCGTCGGCCTCGGCACATCGCTCTCCCTCGACGACCGGCGCGACGCGCTCCGCCGCGCCCGTGATCACGGGCTGGACGCCGCACGCGTCGCCACCGCCGCCGCCGCGGGCTCCGTCGACGTCGCCCTGCGCGCCCTGCCGCCGCTGTCCGGCCCGCTCCCGGCTCTCCCCGCGCTCGGGGCGGCGGACGCAGACGCGGAGGGCGCCGTCCCCGACGCGCTCGCGCTCCTCATGCGCTCGATCGAGTGGAGCACGCTCCTCGACGCGACGCTCCCCACCGCGCGCGAGCACGCGAACGTCGTGCTCCGCCAGCTCCTCGCGCGCGGGCGCGTCCCGCTCACCGCTCGCTTCTTCGCGCACCTCCCGCGCGAGCTCGCGGGCGCGCCCGCTGCGCCCGCGCATGCGGCCGAGTTTGCGGACCACGCGCGCTTCCTCCGCGCGTGGGCGGCGCTTGCGGACGCGCATGCGGCGGCACAGGGCGGCGCCGAGGGGCTTGAGCCGGAGCGGGCGCTCGCGTGGCGCAAGGAGTACGCGGCGCGCGTCGGCGATGCGGATGAGCAGGTCCGTGCGCTCCTCACGAGCGAGTGGCTGCTCGGCGCCGAGGGCGGGCCCGGGGCGGAACATGTGCGCGTGCGTGCGATCTACGTCCCTGAGCTCGTGCTCCGCCTACATGATGTGCTGTTCGCGAGCCGTCACGACGCTCCTGCGTACGTTGCTCTTCTTCTTCCTCTGTGCACCGCGCTGACATCAGGATATAGGAATCTGCGCCGGGCGCTCGAGCTTGCGAACATCGTCGCGGACGGACGGCACCGGCTGTATGCGGCGCTCGGCGGGTCGGGCGTGCGCACGTACCTTGCTCGGGTGAGGACTGCGCTCGTCGGTGCGCTCGAGGATCGTGCGGGCAGCGACCCGCTCCTTGTCGTCAAGGCGCGGTGAGATTTGCGCACCTCATAATTCAGTGTTGTGATGCTTTGATGTGAATCTATGTACAGATGTGTAGATGGGTTCGATGCAGCTCCGTTGGATGTTTATGAACATCACGATATCATGCGATCGGTTGAGTTGACGTGAAGCAATCCAGTCCTTGTACACGCACCCCAAGCTGAGAGCACCTGTGCAAGACTGATCATACAAAGTATGTGATTAGTAGATCAACAAGACTCCACAGTTAACGCTAAGCTATTGACTACCCATCACGGCAGTCATTGATCGGGGCCAAAACAATGAAATAGCGAAAGAGAGAAGTCACCCGTGAGATTATTATCTGGACCTGAACAAGTTGCCTTGCTACGTTGAAAGAATATTATGCATATGTCAGCTCGTCCGCAATGAGCAGTGCAGTTGAAATGAAGCCCTTCGCCATAGCGACTGGAGCCGCCCAAACGCCCCTGCAGCATGGAGGAGCAGGCAAGGGGCCCATGCTCACGCTGCTTGCGGCAGCAACCTCCTAGCAATAACACGGAATATGCGTTGCAGACGGTGTATGCTCGTTGAGAAAGTAGATGTCTCTGCGATATTTCGTACAACGTTTGAAGAGGCTTGGCCCCGCGATAGCCGGGAGGCGAGGCCCTCGATTTGTCCGCATTTGGACAGGTGACGTCGTCTGATCCTCGCACGGATCTGCCGGCAGTCCAGATGTGTGCTGTTGCCGTCAGGCTTCTCCTTCTCTCCCGTGTCGTGTCCAGCATCATCTTAGCAGCTGATCTGCGCCTTTGGTCACCGCCCCCACCCACCACACGACCCTTGCACAGTTGCACCATCCACCCCAGCCATCGCATGCCCGTCCTGCTTAACCCGAGCGTCCGCGACGAGGCGCACTACCTGCGGCGCGTGCAGACGATCGTCGAATTCGTCGACCGCGAGCACGGTAAGGAGGAGCTTGAGCGCCTCCTCCGCCAGAGCCGCATCAAGGCCGAGCTCCTCCGGCGCGAGGACGAGGGCGGTGACGGCCGCGCCGTCTTCCGCCTCACCGCCGCACGCGCCCGCCCGGCGCCCAGGGCTGCACCACCGCCGCCGCCGTCGCCCCTGCGCAAGACGATGCCGCTCCTACGGCCGAGGCCGACGGGCCGCCTCCGGCTCATGAACGACACCGAGCTCACGGGCGTCCAGAACTTCCTCTTCGACCCCGCCTACGCCACCGCCACCGCCAGCCTGCGCCGGCGCACACCCACACCCTCCTCGTACTCGGCGTCCGACGACGGCGACACCATACGCGGCGCGCGCAGCCCGAGCCCATCGTATGCGCGCTCGATCCGCACCGGCGCGCTCTCACTCGACGAATGCGAGCTGTCGTGTCCGCCGGAGGTGCCCCAGGCCGAGCGCGCCGTGCGCCGGCTCGGGCTCTCGAATGTTGTCGTCGTCGCGCATGACGACCCCCTCTTATTTGCCCCCACCTTACTCGCACTACCCGCGGGCACCGACCCCCTCGTCCTCACCCTGATCTCTGTAGATGCTGGGCCCGGTCCTCCCTCGGCCGTCACTTAGTCTCCTCACGTCCGCGCTTCCACGCCCCTTCCATCTCGGCTGCCGTCTTCGAATCGTTCTAGATTGTACACTTCTCCTCATCATCATCAAGGATTTTATGTAACGAGTATATACACACGCATCACTTATTTCACTAATCAGAATCTCTTCATGACATATCCAGCTGCAAGTGACGATCATGACATAAGTATGCAGCTGCAATCATGAACACGCGGGAGCCCGGCCCGGTCGCCGCGTACGTCATCCTCCTTGCTTCCTCCCCTCATCGTCTCCTCTTCTTGAGGTGGCCGCGGTGCCGATTGCTACAGAGACCGCCTGCGCACGATCTGCACGAACGCTCGTGTTTGTTGGCGGGTGCCCTTCCGAAAGAGGGGAGTTGTCTCGGAGGTTGTGTGTGCTGTTGCTGAGCTGGCACGAACAACTCGATCGCAGATCCCATAGCCGTTTTATATCGACTGGCAGACTTTGCTACCGGGCGATATAACGCACAATTACTGGAGGAGAGAGCTCTGGCCATTACAAATTATCGGTCCTTCGATTCTGTGTAGTGTAGTGACGAGCTCGGGACGCACCCCGGATCACCCCCGCCTTGCATCCCGCACCGCACGATCGCCATGCACGGCTGCGGTATCACGGTTACGCATGCTCACTCTCAATCGCTGAAATCATCGAGCTCGCGCAGTCCGCCTTAAATACTGCCTACAATGCCTACAACGGAACTCACAACTCCCTCCCCTTCTTTTTCTCGCGATGATCCTCGCACGCCTCCTCGGCGCGCTCACCGCCCTCCTCCCGCTCGCGCGCGCGCAGGCCTGCCCCGGCACCGCGAGCGGCAGCGCGGCGCCCGGCGCGCCGTTCTGGATGCAGAGCATCAAGCACCAGGGCATCGCGCCGTACAACGGCGACGGCGCGTACCCCGTCTTCCGGAACGTCATGGACTACGGCGCCAAGGGCGATGGCGTCACGGACGACACGGCCGCCATCAAGTGAGCTTGCGCGCCTGTGTGACGAATGGGGGCGAGGATGCTGATGATGCTGCAGCCAGGCGATCTCAGCTGGGAATGGCCGCTGTGGAGGCGGCACGTGCCCCTCTTCGACGACCGCACCCGCCGTCGTCTACTTTCCCGCTGGGTAACGAGTCTGCTTCTTCAGCTCATGATGCCTGGTCTAACGCTGATCGTGCAGGAAATACCTCGTCTCTTCGCCGATCGTGCCCTACTACTACACCCAGCTGATCGGCGACGCGCGCACGCCGCCCACGCTCCTTGCATCCTCCACTTTCTCCGGCTCGGTCATCGACGCGGACCCGTACCTCGGCGAGAACCTCCAGTGGTACACGAACCAGAACAACTTGTGCGTCTATCCCAGCGACAGAATAAGACGTAAGCTCATCAGGGTGTGCAGTTACCGCTCTGTGCGCAACTTTGTCATCGACCTCCGCGGCGGGCCGGCGTCAGGCGCGACGGGCTTGCACTGGCAGGTCTCGCAGAGCACCTCGCTTATGAACATCGTCGTCGAGATGGGCGAGGGCTCGCAGCACCAGGGCATGTTCATGGAGAACGGCAGCGGCGGCTTCATGGGCGATCTTGTCTTTAACGGCGGAAAGATCGGGATGTGGCTCGGCAACCAGCAGTTCACGGTCCGGAACGTGACTGTGAACGGTGCCGCGACGGGTATCTTCCAGGATTGGTCGTGGGGCTTTACGTACCAGGGTTAGTACTCGGGGTTGAGGAGAATTCTGTTCAGATTCTGAGACTCATCTTCAGGCATCACGATCTCGAACGCCCAGGTTGGCTTCGACATCGTCAGCGGCGGTCTTACCAAGGACACACAGACCTCGGGTGGGCTCGCGCTCATTGATGTGGTGATCAACAACACGCCCATCGGCATCCGCTCGTCCGTGGCGTCCGAAGGCTCGCTTCACGGCTCGCTCGTCTTGAACAACGTGCGCCTGAACAATGTCCCAACCGCCGTCTCCGCCGCAGGCGCGACCGTCCTCGCCGGCAGCGCCGGCAGCACCACGATCGCGTCGTGGGGCCAGGGCAACGTCTACGCCGGCGCGAGCGCGCAGGGCAAGTTTACGCAGGGCGACATCCCCGCGGGGAACAAGGACGCGAGCCTCCTCGACAGCGCCGGCCGCATCTTCGGCCGCGGTCACCCGCAGTACGCCGACTATGACGTTTCGCAGTTCGTGAGCGCGCGCTCGGCGGGCGCGAAGGGCGACGGCGTGGCGGACGATACGGCGGCGCTCCAGAAGCTCCTCGACGCGGCGGCCAACTGCCAGATCGTCTTCCTCGACGCGGGTGTCTACTTCATCACCGACACCTGTACGTCTTTGTTCCTTGAGATGAACTCCATGCTCATCTCCTTCGTAGTGAAGCTCCCGGTTGGCACGCGCCTCGTCGGCGAGGCGTGGAGCGCGATCATGGCGGGCGGCCCGGCCTTCAACGACCAGGCCAACCCGAAGGTGGCCGTCCAGGTCGGCTCCGCCGGCGACAAGGGTGTTATGGAGATCACGGACATCATGTTAGTCTTCTGTGTTTGTTCTGAGGCCGCATCTACTCATCGCCACTCCAGCTTTGCCACGCAGGCTCCGGCAGCCGGTGCGATCGTCGTCGAATGGAATGTGGCAGGCGATGCTCCCGGCAACGCTGGAACCTGGGACTCGCACATTCGCATCGGTGGTGCGAAGGGGACGAACACGCTGATCGACAAGTGCCCCGCGGGAACCCAAGACTTTGCGTCTTGCTCGGCGGCCTTCATGGCGCTGCATTTGACGGAGCATTCGTCCGCGTATCTCGAGGGGATGTGGGCATGGACAGCCGACCACGACGCTGAGGACCACGCTCAAGGGCAGACGAGCGTGTTCACGGGCCGCGGTATCCTCTCGGAGTCGCAAGGCCCAGCTTGGTTTGTGGGCACAGCGTCCGAGCACGCGGCTCTCTACCAGTACTCTCTTGTTGGTGCGAAGAACCACTACATGGGTCTCATCCAGACGGAGACAGTGAGTCTATAGTCGTATACGCTTTCGCCCACTTCTCTGACACATCATCGCAGCCGTACTACCAGCCCGCACCCTCCGCACCGGCGCCTTTCTCTGTGAATGCCGCGTTCCACGACCCGGCCACCACCCAGAAGGCTGCCTGGGGACTCTGGGTTGAAGATTCGTCTGACATCTTCATCTTCGGTGCTGGACACTACTCGGTTAGTCCGCTGTCTGTCCCAACATTCTTTGTGCGAGACTGAGACATCCTCTCGCAGTTCTTCCAGAACTACGCGGAAGACTGCCTCAACACGACGAGTTGCCAGGACCAGATGGTCAACATCGACTCGGCCAGCAGCGTCTCGATTTACCAGCTCGCGACCGTCGGTGTCGTCAACGAGCTCTCTATCAACCAGAACGGTACGCATGGTAGAATGTTGTGATGTAGTGCAAGGCTAACAGTTACATAAGGCCTCATTCCCTCGAGTGCTAACGTAGACGGCATTCAGAGCACGGTCACGGTCTGGACGAGCTCGTGAACGAGGAACCTGATAACATTGTACCTTGTAACATACTGCATTCTAATCATATGTATCTCATTAGCGGTAGCAGAAGCACTACTCCCGACGATCAGCCGACTTGCAACCACCACAACTGCAATTTCAACTGCAACCGCCGTTGACCGCAACCATCCGTCTCCACGGGACGACCGGCCTAGGCACCGACCGAGGGGAGGTAGCACCTCTCACTCACTGCGTCTATAGGCCTTTGAAGCATAGAGAGTGTAGCCATCATGCTTTCAAGCTAGTCGCGCCCACCCTCTGACCTCGAACATGCTCGACTTTGAGGCCGAGAGCCGTCCGGAAAGGCTGCAATTCGGAGTTCTGTCTGCACTCGTCCGGACTTGGCGACTTCGTGACCTCGACATCACCTTCTTTTCGATTAGCTGCCATGTCGTTCCCGTCCACGCGACCCGGACGCGCAGTTGGACGCATGCCTGTTGATTGCCAATCGCGCATCCATAAGTGCTCGGGACCTGGTCGCCTCGGACGTCCATCCGCTCCCCCTTCGGTGGACTCTCGTCCACGATGCGTCTTCACCAGGTGCTCCTCGCTCTTTCAGCTCTCGTCTCCAACGTTCTTTCTTCGAAATGTTCTGGTACTGCCGGATCGGCGGCGCCTGGAGCGCCGTTCTGGATGGAAAGCATCAAGCACCAGGGCATCGCCCCGTATGAGGGTAGCGCCAACTACTCTGTTTTCCGTAACGTGAAGGATTTTGGCGCGAAGGGTGACGGTGTCACGGATGATACCGCCGCGATCAAGTGCGTGTTCGAGTCTATACTTGGCATAAACTAGGGCTAACTCACGTCACCTATAGCCTGGCTATCTCGACCGGGCCTGGCCGGTGCGGACAGGGCAACTGTCCATCGTCCTCGACCTCGCCTGCGGTGGTCTACTTTCCGGCTGGGCACGTGATCTCGCCCACTTCACATGACACACTTTTGACTGACCGTCTTGTCCTCCAGAAAATATCTTGTCTCAGCGCCCATCGTCCCATGGTATTACACCCAGCTCATCGGTGATGCTCGCACTCCCCCCACGCTCGTCGCTTCGAGCACCTTCTCCGGCTCGGTCATCGACGCGGATCCATACCTCGGGGACAACTGGCAGTGGTACACGAACCAGAACAACTTGTGCGTTTTGAGGATGTAGTCGTGTTACTTAGGATGCTGATGTAAATCACAGCTATCGCTCCATCCGCAACTTTGTCATTGATCTCCGAGGTGCTCCCGCATCAGGCGTGACTGGTCTTCACTGGCAGGTCTCGCAAAGCACCTCGCTTATGAACATCGTCGTCGAGATGGGCGAAGGCTCGCAGCACCAGGGCATGTTCATGGAGAACGGTAGCGGCGGCTTCATGGGTGACCTCGTCTTCAATGGCGGAAAGATCGGGATGTGGCTCGGCAACCAGCAGTTCACGATCCGAAATGTGACTGTCAACGGTGCCGCCACCGGTATCTTTGCAGCTTGGAACTGGGGGATATCCTACCAGGGTAAGCTGTAGGAGTTTGTGTGGCGGGACAGCTGAAGACTGATCGTCGTTCGGCAGGCATCACCATGAACAACTGCCAAATCGGTTTCGACATCCTCAACGGCGGCGTCATTGGCACCGTCGGGGGCATGGCGCTCATCGATGTCGTGATCAACAACACGCCAATCGGTATCCGCAATTCTGTCGCCTCCAATGGTTCACTCCACGGCTCCTTGGTCCTCAACAACTTCAAGGTCAACAATGTTCCGACTGCGGTTGCCGTTGCCGACGGCACTGTTGTCCTCGCAGGCTCAACTGGGTCGGCGACGATTGCCTCGTGGGGCTCGGGCAACGTATACTCGGGCAAGAGCTCGCAAGGCCACTTCGTCCAAGGCAACATCCCCGCGGGGAACAAGGACTCGAGCCTTGTCGACAGCGCCGGCCGCATCTTCGGCCGCGGTCACCCGCAGTACGCCGACTACGACGTCTCGCAATTCGTGAGCGCACGCTTGGCGGGCGCGAAGGGTGATGGTACCACGGACGACACGGCGGCGCTTCAGGCTGTCTTGAACTCTGCGGCCAACTGCAAGATCGTCTTCCTCGACGCTGGAGTGTACTACATCACCAACACACGTGCGTACTCCATGCATGTTAGGCCGATCGATCGCTGACCCTGTGCATATAGTCAAGATCCCCGTCGGCACTCGTCTCGTCGGTGAGGCCTGGAGTGTCATCATGGCAGGTGGCCCAGCTTTCAACGACCAGTCGAACCCGAAGGTCGCCGTACAGGTTGGTGCTTCGGGCGACAAGGGCGTAGCGGAGATCACGGACGTGATGTAAGTCACCGTTTCCTGTCAAAGATCTAGGTCGTGAACTCACTTCTTCGCCTGTTCATAGGTTCTCCACGCGTGCACCCGCAGCTGGCGCGATCGTCGTCGAGTGGAACGTCGCAGGTGACGAACCTGGGAATGCTGGCATGTGGGACTCGCACATCCGCATCGGTGGCGCGAAGGGCACGGAGACATCACTTGCACAATGCCCGGCCGGCTCGCAAAACTTTGCGGCATGCGGCGCAGCGTTCCTCATGCTCCATCTGACCAAGAAATCCTCCGTCTATTTGGAGGGGATGTGGTCGTGGTTGGGTATGATATGTGCTTTGTCTACCATCTCACGTACTCATTCTCCCTTACTAGCCGATCATGACATCGAAAGCCCTGGCCAGAACCAGACCTCGGTGTTCGGCGGCCGTGGTCTCCTGTCAGAATCTGACGGTCCTGTCTGGATGGTGGGAACCGCCGCAGAGCACGCCGGGATCTACCAGTATTCGCTCGTGAACGCGAAGAACCATTACATGGGTCTGATTCAGACGGAAACGGTGCGTTCTTTCACGTTCAGATGAAAACTGTCCCGGCTTATCACTTCCTCTCAGCCGTACTACCAGCCTATGGTGTCAGCAAACCCGCCGTTCTTCTCCAACAGTAAGTTCCATGATCCGAGTCCCCTACCGAAGATGGCGTGGGGTCTCAACGTCAAGAGCTCGTCGAATATTTTCATCTTCGGCGCTGGTCACTACGCGGTTTGTCCTTTTGCGCTCTGATTGTCGCGTCCTTGAACTAATCGTGATATCCAGTTCTTCCAGAACTACAATGGTACCTGCGTCGCCAACGACACATGCCAGCCTGAGATGGTCAACATCGACACGGCTAGCAACGTTGCGCTGTACCAGCTCGCCACTGTTGGTGTCACCAACTCACTGTCCATCAACCAGCAAGCCGTCCTCCCGTCGCATCCGAACTATGAGGGTACGCAGTCGACTATCACCTTGTGGACCAGCTCGTGATTGCACACGTGCTGCCTTTCTTCCTTTCCTTTACTGGTCTTCCTGTATATCTATTCGCACACAATCATTCCCGCTTGAACCATCTACGATTTTTGTCCTCCGAGAGTAGCGGGGACGGCCCCGAGCTTGTGGAAACGACGGGCGAGATTTACTGGAAACGTCTATGCACTACCAAAACATGAGGGCATGCTCTCCAAAGCGAGAGAGAAAAGGCCCACCGAGGAGAGGGATCAATAAAAAAGAAAACAGTATACAGCCCCGCATGCGGGACGCCGAAGTCCTCGGGCTCCGCGAATACGTAGTGCCTCGTAATTGCCGTACACAAAACACGGCCGCCGCCTAGTGCACGTCGGAGCGCGGCGCGGGCTAGAGCGGGCCGAGCGCCCCGTCCTCCTCGCTCGCCAACTTTGTTGGGCTTCGCCAGACGTGAAGCGAGCAGCATGACGCATGCATGGCGAGGGGGATGCATCCTCTCGATGCCTCAGCAGCAGCTCGCCGCCGGACTGCGTGCGGATTGAGAGATTCAAGCTCGAGGCCGTATTCCCATGGCGGCATGAGCGCGCACATGCGTGTGGGCTTCTGCGGGGGTCTGCGAGTATGTGTGTCAGAAATGGCATACGCGATTTCACACTCGGGTGCGTACTCTAGCGCGTCTGCGTGCGGGTGGAGGAAGTGCGCATGAGCGCGTGCGAGCACGTGCATGTGCACTTCACAAGCCCCCGTCCCGCTGAAAAGTCGGTGCGCGGCGGCGTGCGGCCAGCTGGACCTGGATCTGCACCTTTCGGATGGATGTATGCGCCTTTCGGGCAGGTGTATGCGCCTTCCGAGTGGATGTATGCGTCCGGCTATGACGAGGGCGAGGGAGATGTGGAGGCCCGCTTTGTCCAGCGAGGCAGTATCGTTGTCGGCGGTAGCTCCACAGGCCCGATCGAGCGTGTTCTTCGTAGCGACGTGGTCCTGCGACAGATTGGGTCAAACCTCGGATCCGATGCCGCAGGGTGCCAGTCGGCGTGTATCAGATCCCCGAGACGACGGGGCTTCTCCATAGTACAGACTGAGCATGAGAAAGCACTGCTCAACGTACTCCACTACCCTCCCAGTTGCGCAAGCATACGTCGGCGACAGGTGACAACATGACGGAAGGGATGAACAGTAAGAGAGTGGAGGATCGCTCACAGCACGTAAGTGCTATCCGAGGATGGAATGATGATATCGACATCCTTAGCTACTGTTCAATGAAAGTAGCAGATGGCAGACAAGAGAGAGGATGACGGCCCCGGGTATCAGGCGGGTGGCGTCGGCCTCGGCCGGAAGGTTCGGTCCGGGGGCCGTGCCATTGCACAGACAGCCTTGTGGGATCGGCGCGCTGGCCTGCACGCACACTGTCCTCACTCGTACGACGAGGTTGAGTACGATCTTCCGACCTCCCAGTTCTTTCCCATCTCCCGCTATCGCCCGCACACGCTCCAGTCCCAGTCCCCGCCTCCAGCCCACCACTCTACACCCGCTTCCCAAGGCAGCCATGCCCGAGCCTCTCATCCCCACTGCTATCGCTAAGGTCGCTGCTGCTGTGACTGGCGACAAGGCATCTAAGAAGAAGGAGGATCGCGCCAAGTTCGAGCACGCGTGGACGCGCATTCGCGATGACCTGCTCGCGCACCTCGCGTCGGAGAGCATGCCTGCGGATGCGCAGGAGTGGTACAAGCGCGTGCGTCAGAATCCAACGCGTGCTTCATGCGACTATACTGATGAGAATGAACAGAACCTCGACTACAACACTCCTGGTGGCAAGCTGAACCGTGGGATGAGCGTCGTTGACACGCTCGCTATCCTCAAGGGCTCGGACTTGACGGAGACAGAGTACTTCCGAGCTGCAGTTCTCGGATGGTGCATCGAGCTGGTACGCTTCTATTTTCGCGTTGACGTGATCTAAACTGACCAAAAGGTCTGCTAGCTTCAAGCTTTCTTCCTCGTCTCCGATGATATGATGGACCAGTCGATCACACGACGAAACCAGCCGTGCTGGTACCGTGTGGAAGGCGTTAATAACGTGGCTATCAACGACTCCTTCATGCTTGAGGGTGCCATCTACCACCTCCTCAAGACCCACTTCCGGGGCGAAAAGTACTACGTCGACCTTCTGGAATTGTTTCACGGCGTGAGTTCCTGTGCATTCGCACCTTAGCCTTGCCTGACATATGTCTGCACAGGTCTCGTACAAGACCGAGATGGGGCAGCTGGTCGATCTCATTTCTGCGCCCGAGCATACTGTCGACCTAGACCGTTTCTCGTTAGCCAAGTTAGTCCCGAAGTTCTGTCACTATCCGTTCAGAAGTGTTGATCTGTGCTCAGGCACCGTCTCATCGTCATCTACAAGACGGCCTACTACTCGTTCTACATGCCGGTGGCACTAGCGATGCTCATGCACGGCATCCACGCCCCAGCCGGTGCCGACCTCAGCCTCTCCCTCTCCGCACCCCCGCCCACACCCGCATCAATCGCCGGCACAGAAGATCCGTACGCGCTCGCTCTGGCGATCCTCATCCCGCTCGGCGAGTACTTCCAGGTCCAGGACGACGTGCTCGACTTTAGCGGCACGGCCGAGCAGATCGGCAAGGTCGGGACCGACATCGTTGACAACAAGTGCTCGTGGCCCGTCAACACCGCCCTCGCCATCGCCACGCCCGAGCAGCGCGCACTCCTCGACGCGAACTACGGACGGAAGGATGCGGCGTCGGAAGCTCGTGTCAAAGAGCTCTACAAGCAGCTCGGCATGGTCCAGCGCTACGAGGCGTACGAGGAGGACTCGGTCGGTCGGATTCGAGCACTCATCGACACCATCCCCGCACAGGGCCGGCCAGACGGTGTCAAGCGCGAAGTATTCACGAGCTTCGTTGACAAAATCTACAAGCGCACGAAGTGAGCGAGATGAGGGGAGGATTCAGTGGGTGGATGTCTAGAGCAATCCTATACAGTAGTATCGATATACAATTGGAGATTCAAGCGTAGAGGTGCATTCACAACGATGGGTAAGCGAGCCTCGATCATTAGAAGTGGGTTGTAAAGAGGCTCCAAGGCGGTCAGACCACTCAATCCTCGCCGATCTTCGGAGCGAGGTAGTAGTTGATGTGACCCTGGCCAAAGCGATAAGAAACCTGAAACACATACCGTTACCGAACTCATCTCACGGAGAAGACAAGGTGTGAGCGCTTACCAGCAGAGGAACGTCGTTGCTCATCATGAGCTGGACGGTGTCGCAGAGCGCGGCGCTCTTCGCAAAGTTCACGAGGTACTTCAGCGAGAAGGTAAGGTTGACGTGCTGGTTCATCTCGATGTGCACGCCACCGTCACCCGCATCGTCGTCGTTGGCACTGGCCTTCTTAGTCTTCTTGACCTTGCCGCTGGCCTGGATTTATTGTATCAGGCGGTGCCGTCGAGGGCGAACAAGGCGGGAAAGGATACCTTGGTGGTCGACGCCTTACGCTTCTTGGTGGAAGTCTCAACCTCCTCCTCACCCTCGCCGTCGCTGTTCTCCTTGAACTCGGCCTCCTCCTCGTCCTCGTTCTCCTCATCCTGGTCCATCTCGACATCCTCCTGCTCCTTCTTGACCTTCTTCGCCTTCTTCTTCAACGCACCCTCCTCGACATCGGCGTCCTCCTCGTCCTTGACGTCGTCCTTGCCAAAGTTCTCGTACCGGCGGGCGGCGGCCTCGGTCTGCTTCAGCAGGACCGAGCCGTTTGCAGCTTCGCCGTCGGACACGAAGCGCACGCCGTCCTTCGAGACCTCGATGCGGACCGATTCGCCAAGCTGGGAAAGATCACGGACGATCCGGGTCATCTCGGACGAGGGCATCGTGACGCGAGCGTCGTAGTCGGTGTCGGGGATGCCGAGGGTGTCCGAGTCGATGTCCATGAGCTTCATGTCGTACTCGGCGATTCGGTCCGAGTCTAATAGAACGATAATCAGAGCGCGTGCAAGTGCATAGAGCGTAGTGCCTACTTCTGCTCTCGTAGGTAAGGTTGAGGATGTCGGCGTCGTCCGAGGCCTTCAAGATGCAGTGGTCATCGTCCTGTAGACGGGCTTGAGCGACGAAACCGGAACGAGATCTAGTGTCCTTACCTTTGCACACTTGAGCACCTTCGTGAGGGAGCTCAAGTTGATGCCCAGCGGCAAAGGCCGATCGCAACGGTACTTTTTGAAGCCAGACGCTTCGAGCTTGACCGACACGAGTGCGACGTGAGAGTTATCCATAGCCTGCAGGTTCTGTAGAAGAGACGATGAGAAACGTGTATGTACAGAGACGGGTCGCAGTGTAGGTGTTATAGCCCGCGGATGGCGACGGAGTGGAGAAGAAACATGAGACTCACAATGCCCTCCTCATTGCACTCAAAGTTCGCGTCTGTCACGAGCTCCTTGATGGCTAGAACACGAGAGACGGATGAGCCGAGAGACGACGGGTCGACATCAACAGCGACGGACAATCGAGGAGCTTCTTCAGCACGCTGGCCTGTTCGAGACGAGCTTCAAGCATAATTCACAAGTCCGAAAGCGGATACGACGAAAATGCTGGTGAGGACGACAAACAAACCCGACGGAGAACGCGTGGTCCGAACCAGCCTGCCAACACTCCAACGCGCTCTGTCACATCTCACGTGACGAGCATGCCCCTTTGATCTTGGCCACAACCGCGCGGCTTGCGTCCGGCGCTGCGGTGACCTGGTCCACCCGAGATGCTCGAGGCCGTGTGTGCTGATCTGCCTGTGCATTGCGCGCCAGTGCGCAAAGCTTTCTGTGGCTTGATCGCCAGCGTCGGACCTGTGCCCAATGGCCTAGCCCAATCCGGTGGTTCCGCCGTTCTTCTGTGTCTTCCGTGCGGTATTCTCCCGGCCACAACAGTGCCGTGCGCCACATAGTGTCCGCATATATAAGCTCTGTGTCCCCGACACAAGGCTGGCCTCATCTCCCGCAGCAGGCTCGCACCTTGAAAGCCCACCGTTTCGTTGCGTGTGGATCCCTCGCCCCTTCATCTTCTCCTCCGCCCGCTGCACTGTCACTGCACCTGGGCCGTCGGGATGCCGTCCGCCAAGCTCTCCACCAGGTACAATCTCCACCACGACGAGAACTCGCCACCTGGCTACTCGCAGCCGTCGCTCAGCTCCCAGGCCTTCCTCATCACCAAAGACGGCAGCGTGTCGAGCCGGCCCGCGTCCCCGCTCCACCCCTTCGCGCAGCACGTGAAGCCGGCGTCCCGGACCTCTCCGCAGCGCGCGATGTCTGCGCTCATGTCCCGCATCCAGACCACCGCCGAGGAGAATGTTGCAAAGCTGGCAGTCAAGTGCAAGGATCTCGAGGAGTTCTTCAAGAATGCGCGGATCAAGACGTCCTTCAGCGACCTTGACAGCACGGCATCGCCTGCCGATAGCTTTGCGTACATGTCTCCCGGCGCGGCTTCGAGCGAGGAGACGATCCGGCCATCGGAGTGCACGCTGCGGAACTCGCCCAAGAGGCAGC